>DWCF01000961.1:0-35816 GCA_018230265.1 Delias oraia
TAAAATTAAGTCTTAAAAGATTCCGTTTGCCATTTTGTTTATTTAATATTTGTATTAAATAGTGTATCTTCATGCTATCATTATAAATAATAATAGACCAACTTATACCGCTTCAGCATCGTAAAAAGCAGCCAATAACAAAATGTATGTTTTATTTCAATTGTATATTGACAATGGGCGCAATCGTAGCCACAACTTATGTTGCTAATTAATTACTAAGCTTATTAAAATGAAAATAGCTTTTAAGACTCTCGTCAGGCTAATCTTCACTTCTTGTTATATGCGAATCCCTACAAAAGCGGTTTAAACCTTTTTTGTAATAAAAACTCAAGCCAGTTAATAGTTGATTGCACAATGAGCACAGGCGTGACAAGATAACATCTAGGGAACTCTGTGAAGCTTAAATTGAATAAATACCTATCACATTGAACGCTCTGCAACGCCCTAAGGACGGGCATTAAATGCAATTACAAAATACAAGCACTCGATCAAGAATCGGATAAAAATACATTTTGATATGTGAATGCATTCACTCTATTGCTCTGATAAATTGTGTTGCGCCTGTAATTTTGCACCTATTTGTAGAGCTCAGTCGCGCCACCATTATGAGATGTTTTCCCGAGGGGATTTGATCGATATTTGCCGCAATTGCTTTGAAGTGCGTGCTTATTTACTGTAGGTTATTTATAGATCTATTCGTTCGGATCCAGATTTACTATGCATGTCTTTTATTTTGGCTTTGCCACAGAAATACTTGATTAACGCTTTATGCTGGGTGACGTTCAATTAATACTGCGACATAATTTAATGCTTTTACCTTTTGAAATATCTCGTTTTGAAAGCTAATTGATTGAAATTTATTACTGTCGCATCAATATGAAAACAAATTTATCAATTCACGGCAGTTTAATAAACAATGAAAGACTATTCGTTGCCTTATTGCTTTTCAGTGTTTTTTCAAAACAACTAACATTATAAAATTAATTAAAAGTTTTTATCACATTTTGCGTTTCTTCCAATATATTCTAATTTTGTTTATTATGTAGGGATAAACAATCTGTTATCGAGAGAAAGTTATTGTTTAGACCATTCATCAAATTCCTAATTATTTTCGCTTTCATGTCCTGTCGATACTCATCGGGATCGCTCGAAGATGTTATCTCTGACAGATGGAATTATTACGAGACATTGAATGTTATGCAATTTGCATAAAGTCCTCTCAACGGTGAATGAGGTAATAGCGACCCTATTCCCATAAGAATATATTTTATTTCTTACTTGATTCGCCAGCGAATTCACTTGCAAATCATTCCCATAACTTGTTTTATCACAACAAGAATAGAAAAAAATATTACAAAAAAATAAAATTGAAACTATACTACAAAATTTATATTTTTAGCCATTTTTGATTGAAGTGTTATTAGCCCCATATATGAATGTGGGCTTGAGGTGTCTTTCTGCATTTTAAGTAATATGTAATTAAATTATCTTATACTCAGTTTAAACAATATCTAGATAGAAACTTGCAAATGAAAAATATTATGTAGAAGGTATAGTTATTTATGGTTACAAGTACCAGTTTGGAATAGTTAGCCGTTGCCCGTCCCACAAACTAGTCGAAAACTGGAAATATTAACATTTAATGTGCAGTAACGTATGTTAAAATGTAGTTATAATTAATCAGTCACATTAATGTGTACTTAGGTGATTAAACGTGTTAGTATATTTTGTTGCAAATATAAAAAGTTTACATATAAATACTAAGAGTGGAAGAGCCATGCTGAAGCATATGCGGACGCACTAATTGGACCGGAACGTCAGAAGTGATACCAGACGCTCACATAATACTCAACGTGAAACGGTACTTGTACTGTGTTTCGCTGAGTGAGTGAGGAAATCGGAGGCCCCTAAAAATGATTCTTAAGTGGCGTAAAAAGCCAGCAACACAACCAATGCACGGACCGTCACGCAGTTGTGTATGGGCGACGGTGTTCCCTTACCATATCGGAGACCCACCTGCTTTGTTGTCCGATACACTATAAAAAAACATAGTAGTTAACTTTTTTGATTGTTTGTTCAGTCCAAATATCAAACGATTTCAAATAGAATATTCTAAGTTATTCTTTGAGTAGCTGATAACTTTCAATACCTTTTTGTTCAAGTTATGAATCATGCTTTAATGCTTTTCTCATAATCTTGAATTATTTGTAGTATCCACATCTTATATACATATATATCACTCTGATAAATGTAATCATTACTTTATAGGATAACAGAACAAGGTATATTATTCTTGAGTTTCCATACATCATGTGTCAGTTTAACGATAGTGTGTTTATAATTCACATAATTTATACTTTAATGACGTAAAGGAAATTTTAAATATTCCGACTTCTTTATAGGCTTTGTTGTTTGTATAAACGTGCTCAGACATACAGCGTGCAGATTAACGAAGCGAAGAAGTAAATACAAACAAGTAATTGCTTGTAATACATGCAGATATATACTTCGCATATGTTAGAAGTACAAAGTAAGATTAACCTTACGACGTTAAAAATTAGAGAAAATATTAATATTTTAAAAGCTTTCATTTTAGTCAATGTTTTCATTTTTAAACGCAATTAAGAATCGACTTTTACAAATTGTTCGAAATTTCTTCAAATATCAAAACTAACAAATATTTTCAGTAAGGTTTTATTTACACTAGATAAGTTCACATACGTTTTCGTTAAACAACTGAAATGATTATACAACTTACTTTCAATTCAAACATAAATAATTAAAAGTCATAACGTTTCTAGGTAAAGAATTATGATACCTCTTAACCAAGCTTTCGAAATCGTGTGAACCTTCTAAGAAACAGTTAAACAAAATAATAGTTGGTAGTGTAGACAAACAAAGCTACCAAGAATGATTACCGATTCCATCAAATCCATCACCATCAATGCTTTCACTTGTATTGTTGTCACCTCGTTCACACTTTCGCCAGCAAGATTTGCTGAATTTTCGCAACATCTCACTTGTTAAACATTGCGTCACTTCAATATAATATTAACAATCAGTTTATCAATAACTT
Organism: Delias oraia; assembly: GCA_018230265.1. NCBI lineage: Eukaryota > Metazoa > Arthropoda > Insecta > Lepidoptera > Pieridae > Delias > Delias oraia. Next base: position 3,077 of record DWCF01000961.1, read on the forward strand.
TACAAATAAGATAATTTAAAAGATCCCACCATTTATAAGAAACATGCTGTAGCATATGCTGACGCACTAATTGGGCCGACTTGTCCGAAGTGATACTACGGATTCACCGAATACTCAGCGTGAAACAGTACTTGTTCTGTATTTTGCAGAGTGAGTGAGGATATCGGAGACCTTAAAAGTGCCACTTAAGTTGCGTAAAAAACCGGCAACACTACCAATGCGCGGACTGTGGCGCGGTTGTTCATGGGTGGCAGTGTTCTCTTATCATATAGGAGTCCCACCTGCTCCGTTGCTCGCTATACAATTTTTAAAAAATACTATAAATAAATAATATAAATATCAGTCCATCGCTTAAGGCCCACGATGCCTCAGACACGTGTATAAGGTAGTTTAAGTATGTTTGAATGGATAAAACGGATATCATTGAGGCTTTATTTATACAATATTATTCGCGTAAATGAAGGACAGGTATAGGGATAGATAACGCTGCATTAGTATAAACATTCTTTCTTTCCTGTTTATAATCGTCAAACGATATCTAAATAATCTTAAGTTATCGCAGTCTCGTTTGGCAATCGGTGGAGCTGGATACGGGAGGAATACAGCTGATCCGGTTTCTGTCAGGATGCTAATTGACTATCAGTTAGCTGATATCGACTATAACCACTTATCGATTCTTGATAAATGGCCTAATCTAATATAATAGGTGTGTTATTTTATTTATGGACCAGTTTAATGCATTATTTATAAGGGGATGATAGATACAATGTTCAGGAACAAATACCTACGTGTAAGCGAACCTAAAATAATAAATACATTTTTTTTCTGTGTTATAGAGGACTGCGGAGCTGGTGGGTCTCCTATATGGTAAGAACACCGCCGCACATGCACAACTGCGCCGCATTCCAGGCATTACATGTGTTGCTGCTCCTTACACACTGTTTCAAGTACGACTACCATTTCACGCTGTGTATTCTGTGAGAATTAAAGAACCTACACGTAATTAAAGAAATATTAATAATATAAACGCAATTAAAAATGTAGGTGCCTTAGATTAGAGAACTATTAAAAAAGTATTATCGAAAAAAGTAAGAAATACATCAAGTATTAAATATTTATAAATCGAAAATATGTACCTAGAATTAAATTAAATATATACCGCGTAAGATGCAGCGTCCTTTAGTAATTCTCAGATGGCATTATACCTTTAACGCCCACAGGTTATACAGGAACGCAGCTTCACCAAACGGTGCACAGATTCTGGCGCATATATTAGCATTATTAAGTTGTTGTCATTCTTAATGCCACAGAGCTGCACTCGCGTCTCATTCATAGCTAATAATAATATCTCCGTTGTAAATATGAATGACTCATAAAGAGCATTGTCGTTATATTTTTATAAGTCACATTAAATATGAAATTTGTATTTAATTTGTTGAAAGAATATTTTTTAAGTTTAGTTTACTGTTGATGAGTCCTTTTTATGTCACCCATTTTCATAAATATTTTGTATTTGTGATTCTGACATGTAAAATCTGCATTCTCAATATGTTAGTGGCCTATTGAATTCTTTTAATAAAATGCCGTAAAATAAAGTGCAATTGAACCATGACTGGGATTTCAATTAATTTTACCATCAATTATCGTTTGGTAATATTTTGATTTGCAATGAGCAATAAATTTTTATTTCTGTGCTCTGGATTTTATTTATTTTACGATACAATACGATTGTCAACTCGACGAAGAAATATTCAATGTTATACATCTTTAAAATAAGGACGGTAAGAGTATATTATTGTTAACATTATTTCATATGCTTTATTGTTGGGTTTCGTATATTGGGTATATTATCTGACTGTATTAGTCCAACACTTTTGGTGATTGTTACGTAAGTCTAATTTTTAATGCGTCTTTGTATGTCGATTATCTACTGTCTTTACACGTTTTATAATGTACAATGTTCTAATTTAACTAATGCTATAGAATTATCTACTAATAATAAGGAATTTTACTGCTTCTATTAATAGGTAGGAAAGTCAAAAATATTCAAAAGTGATTGTAAAATGCTATTTGATAAATAAAGTATTTTATTAAAGTTATATTAATTAATTGTACTGTAATTATATTAATTGTACTTTTGAATATTTCTCCGATCATTATACTTTTTAAAATATAATTGTTCTGAAAGCCTTGATATTTATATCAGCATTAAAAGATGGTCAGATTGGTCACTTCGAAGTGTATTTTGATGATGGTATCTCGGGCAATTGAAGACAAAATACAAGTTGTCATTGAACTTTAATTTAAAGTCATTACTTAAATAGTAATTTGTATATAATGTCAGGTTACGGATACTTGACGGCTGTTACTGAGCTAAAGAACGCTTTCAATTATATTTTTTTTAAATTTTATGAATAAATATTAATTGTATACAGTACGTGACACCTCATTAATAGTATTAGAAATCTGAAATAAATCTTAAGCACAAAAATTTGGATACATTAATCACGACGATCTCTCGATTTTCATTACATTCGTCATTCAGGCGCATAAGCCACGAAGATCGCTCTCACTTTTGGATGTCTTTCGCGCCTCTTCCACTAATTTTAGTAATTAAATAATTAAATATACTGGACTCCAATACTAAGTGTCATACTTTTAAAATTGTTAAGATAGAAATGCTATTTTTAGTATTACATCTTTTTAATTAAAATGTTTTAAAAAAATAAAAATATATTAAATCGCTAACTTCTACGGTGTAGGTAAATGGAATTTTATAAATGTAGAACTTAGTTTATAAAGCCAGATTTAAAAAGGTTTTCTTACTGCAAGGTAAACACTGATGATTGATGACCACTCATCATCCCACAAAGGTTATTACAGAACCTTAAAAAGAGTGATGTCGGTCAAAAGCTTCCTATGCTTTCACTGTTAAGAAGAGGTCAAGTTTAATATGATTTTTCCGGTCTTCCTGTCAAATGTGGGTCGCATCAATACATCCATTTGTTACAATGACAGCTTAAATATAATTTTGTACATTCTTACCGGTATGATGTACTTAATGGTAATGATGCTTAAAAATTACACGGACAATTGCTTACTGCGCGTCTTTTGTATCCACGCTTTCGTCTGTCCCACTTAAAATGAGGATAATATCAAGAAGAATGACTCACTCTTCATTTCTCACTAGTCTAATACCTTACCTTTATAAAAGTTGGATGTTTTGCAATCGTGAAGCAACAGGATTACGGCATTCTTCTCGTTGCCTTTTAAAGGCAGTCTACGAGCGACCTACACTTGTCAGACTTGTATCCGTCTCTTCAACCTATCAAATGGAATCAACACAGCGTGTAACGGTCACCCCTATAATGAATAATAAGGTAGTATACAAAAGATGAACGATCAATGAACCTTTAAACAGCAACAATGATTTTATGCGTTTTTCACGTGGGTTTGAATACACGTGGATTAATAGTGTGTAAACTATGTGAGCTTACGTTTAGTTTCTCATCAGTTGTATTCTAAATATAGTTATTTTATTTTAAATATTACTCATGCTCATCATAAATAATGTTTATCAAAACTAGAATTACTACAATAAACATTTAATTAAGCAAATCCCGTATTAGAACTGATGGTATGCGATATTTTACGATAAGGCATACGAGTTTGGTCCTAGAACAGAGCACAATTAAACTTTAGATGCCGATAAGCTGTGGCCTATTTAAGTCGCCTCATCCGTCCCGCGTAACGAATTCTTCGAATATCCCGTTCTCAGCCAATTAGTCTTTCCTGGAGCTTAAACATAATTCCATAGATATGTCATGGGCGTAGGCCTCAGGAGCCGCATTGAAAAGTCGCCAATATTGAATATAAGTGACAGGATATAGTTTTTTGTCCCAAGGCGTGGGTGGTCGTTGGTGAATGTCCGGGATGTACCCAGTGATCCATCCAACGTTATTACATCAGATTAATTAACAGATGCGATGCATATTTGGAATTTTTAAAGAAAAAATTAACGCTTATGAAATGTAACAGTAGAACAAATGCTTTAAAGTATATGCCCAGTCGCATTTCTATATATGTCTATTGCACTTAAAATTTTTCTATCCAATCTAAATATTTGTTTTCGCGGTATGGAACCCAGAACCTCCGGCACAGAAATCTACGTAAGTAGTTTTAATACACTGCTAATAAATAATTAAGTTTAAATATAATAAAAGATATTAAAGCTTTATTTCAAATATATTTCATATACATATTTCAGAGTAGATTACATTTGACTGCGACACGCAAGACAGTATAAAACATTGCAAGACGTATTTTAAATTGTAATGCACATGTAGAGACAGACAGACAGCCATAATAAATATTATAAAATATTACTAGGTCACATAACTGCAGATACAGAACGGGGTTTATTTTGTCTGCGTGTATATAGCAAAGTTCTAAGAAAATAAAATTGTGTAAGCTTATCTCGTCGATCGCAAACAGAAGCGGTTGTAACGGCTAACAAAGTCTTATATTTTTCGTGTTTCTTATCATTTTACAAAATATAATCATTATGGGTTGGTCTGAATTTACTTTTTTAGGTACAATTTCTAGGGAAAACGTGGTATTGGGATTTCATATTTTCTATAATACTAAAGTAGTCCATCAGACGTGTTACATTTAATGGTTTAAAAAGTTAATAAAAATGGTTTTTAGATGTACTTCCAATAAGATTAATTAATATATTAAAATTTTTGTTTTAGTAATTGAGTTACCAAATACCACATTGCTATTTCTCAATTTAATATTCACCATAAATTGCAATTAATCATAAATACTAAGTCCTAGTTCTAGCCATAATACGAGTATAGCCATTTCTTACCGAATATCAGTATTCCCAATACTTGAGAGTCTCGTAGCTAAGTGGTTTAATAATTCTACCATAAAGCGATAGGTATGGGGTTCGAATCCTGGTCTGGACAATTATAAATTAAATTGTAATTTAATTGGTCTCTGAAAAGGCTTGACAGTGCCCGTGCGAGTATATTAACAATGTCGCCCCCGTGGGAGAGACATGCTGAAACCCATGCGGACGCACTAATTGGGCCAGTCGTCCGCAGTGATATCATGGGCTCATGGAATAATCAACGTGAAATGGTAGTTGTGGAGTAAAAAGCTATCAACACAACCAATGCGCGGAATGCGGTTGTCCATGGGCGGTGGTATTCTCTTACCATAAAGAAGACCAATCTGCTCCGTTTTCGGGTATACCTACCATACAAAATAAAAAATTCGACAACAAATTTGGATAAAGAATAGCGTAGTAGTTTGTTGCTTTTGTTGTCCAAATTCACGTACCAGTGAGAGAGTATTAGACAAGTAAAATGTACCTACACATATAAAATTATAATAATATTCGCAGCCTGTTAATATATAGGTAACTCCATTTTAATGAATATGTATTTTGATGACATCGAAGGCTATATGAATAGTCTAATAGTATATTACAATAACGTTCTGAAAATGCCAACTTTGCGATCGCCCACTATTCAACGAATTCGTGCACGATCCCGCTTTCCAAGAAGCTGTAAGTCACCTGCTGCGACAGAAATATGATAAGATGTTATTAATTACTTCCTATTAAATATGACCGTTAAAACAAAAACGTGCCCTAATCTGTAACAATAACTTAATATCGCAATCACATACAAATTCAACATTTTAAAGTATTGTTTTGGAAGATTTCAAACATATTATTTCAATGGCTGACTGATTATTCTTATTATCTTTTTATACTTAAAATAACTATTTAATTACTACTTATATTATAGAGGTCTAGATAATGTTTAGTATATCCTCAGTCGACATTAGGTTTATTTATTAGATTTTAAGCTGGCCTAGTCTAGAAATAAATGACTGCATTTCGCTACGCGCGCTGCAAATCCTGAATCATGAGGCATTAATTAAAACGTTTCACACCTCTATTACGGATGTGGATAGTTTTTGTTCATAATTTCGGTTCCATAATAAACAGTTTCGTGAAACGGAACAAGGACAGCTTCTTACAACTTGAGCCATGTTTTAGGATTATTTTATCTAATTTATACAACACCTTACTTTAATTCATATGATTGTGAAAGGTAATGGGTTTTTTATAGCTTTAAAGTCCATTAGGCAGATAAGAGATGTAGAAATGATATTATTTTGATAAATCAATGGCCAAAAAGTAATAATAAAATTATTTTGTATTTCTTTCAAGTCGTTTTAAATTGAATATACTTTAGAAATAAGTTGTAAAGTAATAGATATATGTACATATATCCCCTTATAGAAACCTAATAAACATTATTATACGTTTTTATGTCTTGATACAGCATATTTTATAAAATTAAAGTATGTTTGATAACCGTCTTTTAAATAATTAATATATCTCGTATATTAATAGATAATTTATTAATCGCATGATTTTTACTTTAATATTTTATTTTAGTTTGATAACACGGATACTATATAACAAAATGGCGTTTTACTACAATTATGGCGTAACAGTTACAGTTACAGACAACTTAAATAACAAATAATTTATAAAGAAGATAATTAAGTATAGAAGAACTATCATTTATTTCCTAATTGAATAATATTCAACACAAATTGCCTGTGATATCCAATGCAAGATTCGTCCTGTGCATAACAAAATACATGAGTACAATACCTAGTTATACGTAGCTCTAAAAACCTCTCCTCAACTAATTGCAGACTGCAAGTTAATGTTAGCTGTAAGATTTATGCTACACAATACATTGTCTTAACTAAATAACATAGTTTTGACCTTCTGTTAGCGAGTGTGTTCCACTTGCATTTGATTTATGAGAGCAAATCATAACATCCTGAACGACAAGAATAAATGACGATTCATTTCGCTTGGCTTGTGCCAAAATATTCAACATGGCTTGTAATTATACTCACAATATTAAGAGTAGAAGACAATCGTTTGACAGAATTAACTGGACGATTTCATGTTACAGATTATAAAGGTTGTCGGAATAATTTATTATGACTTTATCGCTAAATAAATAATAAAATTTAAGATTAATCACAATGTAATGCATTTATGTGCTTGGTACATTATTATGGGAGCTCCAAGAATATTTATAATAGCTATTATAATTAATAATCTAGCTATTCTGTTTGAATATATTGTTTTAAAAAAATTAAAATAAAACTTTTATAAAAGTAGCGCCGTTTTAATATTAATATGAATCGAGTTTTCTATTACAATAAAAAAAATCAACCAACAACGCCATCTTAGCTGAAGCTAATAGAAGCAGGTACCTAATCATTTTCCATATGAAGTAATAACCAACATTCCTTGTTGAGTTATGATAATGTGCTATTTCAATGAGCAAATTAATGCCGCAGCACGCATGCGCCGGCGCCTTCTATACTTGAAGTGTAAACATAGTTGCACTTTCCGTCTCGATTTACAAAGTATAATTTAAAAGCCAAATTCAGAACATGAATATTGGTATTCATTTATGCCTAATGTTTTTATATTTTAACCTGTGTTTTACAAGCAGATACGGACTACGTAGTTAAACTTACGTAACAATTTTATGTTCTTTGATAGGTTTGATTTAACAAGCAATTGTAGCCAGTGCATATTCCTATACAATAATATTCATTTTAAAAACTGTTGAGTTAATATTGAGAAACGTACTTTATTGAAATATATGGATTTTTTGTACATCAACTAAAATTTTATTTTTAGGTGACTTTAAAATTATTTCGGATTAAATCACTAATCCCAGGAGTGGGAAGTGAATTGATTTTTATGGTAATTTTATAGCGTTTCTAGTCACTTTTCTATCCGAAGCTTAATCAAATAATATAATTTATTACACTTTACACGGCTTTAAAGACGGAAAGCATAATTTTGTGTAAATAGTTACATACATGTACCAAATACCTATTACGAAATCTTGTCCGTAGTATGTTCGTAATATCGTGTGGCGTTTGTATAATAAATAGATTTATTTTGAAAGAAGAACTTGCATTTTTACATTTTTCATTAACATTATAATTTATAACTATATAATTACAGATCAATAAACCTTTATAATTATAAAAAGGTTGTTTATTCGTGACTGTATCTGAAGACAAGCAGCAGGTGATTCACTGTGCCAAGAATTTCAGAAATTCCAAAAGTGTTAGTCGGGTGCTATATTATAAAAAGGCAAGACAAGAGAACCCGACCCTTCTCTAATAAACCGAGATGAAGCAATTCTGAATGAATTTTTTGAAAATCATTTATTAAAAATTAATAATACCAACACTCGGGACGGTGTAAATATATTATAATCTAAAGTATGTTAGTAAAATTTAGTTTTTCAATGACTGTTTCCTTTAGTTACTCTTCAAAAAGGATACAGAACAAAATTCTCCTTGTTCATTGTGAAATTTCTAATGTAAGATAACTTTCAATACGGCGAGCATTAACGTTACTGAAACAGCTACTTTATGGAGTCTATTTCAACTGTTATCACTATTACCTTATATTTATTACTCTAAATTTCAAGCAGTAGTTGTTGTTTATATAACAGTCGCTATTCTCAACCATTACTGCGCATGATTAGGACACTTGACTTCATAATGGTAATTTATAACCGATCGTGGTGCGCGCCGCTAAATTATAAGGGGTAAATAAGCTATAAAAGTCAGGAAGAGAAATTAATTGCGTTACCATGACCGCAGTTATCTAGACGTGTTTTTCGTAACAGCTTTAAAGCTGGGACTGAACCAAATTTAGTCGACATCAAGAAACATCTTGTAAGTATACAACCATAATTGCCTGTGGGAGAGCCATCTTGAGGCATATGCTGACACTCTAATTTGGGTGGCTTGTCCGAAGTGACACGGGCTCACAGAATACTCAGCGTGATTCGGTACTTGTAATGTGTTTCCCAGAGTGAGTGAGAAGCCGACAACACAACCAATGCGCGGACTGTGGCGCGGTTGTTTATGGGCGGCGGTGTTTTCTTACCGTATAGGAGACCTACCTGCACCGTTGTCCGCTATAGAATAAAAAAAATATATAATTTAAGTAATTATAGATTTATTTATTATTTACTACACACACTCATTAAATACAAAAGAAAAATCACTAAAACTTCAAATAAAGTAGTAGTAGTTTCAGTGAATAGAATTAGTGTTTTGTATTAATGTCACTTGTCAAATGCGGTTCTAGAATTTAATGATTTCAGCAAAATCAATATAACACAGGACGCGAACGCTGAGTGTAGTAAAAGCTGGGAAATATTTCCTAAACATTCGCACGGTGTAATTACTGGCCTGTTTTACCTCGTCTATTCCTGGCAGGATCTTGAAGGGAAGCATTTATCACATGCGCAGTTCATTGAAAGCAACTTGGATGAATAGACAGTAATTTAAATCTCTCTTGTGGAGATCAGGTGGGTGTTGCATCAATCTAGCACTAGGAACTAGTGAACAACATAGTAGCATAACGTTTTGTAATAGTCCTTTGCGACTATTCACAAATCCATTTCATAACCGTAGCGTACAATAGTAGCTTAGCTTTGACCTTTTCTTAGATATTATGTTCATACTATTGCATTATTTTTTATAGTATAGCGGACAACGGAGCAGGTGGGTGTCCTATATGATAGGAGAACACCACCGCCCATGGGCAACCGCGCCACAGTTCGCGCATAAAAATACTAGTAGCAAATACTAATAACCATGTTTCTATACCTGCCTATATAGATGATGTGATCTGATCAACACCGAAATTGATCGACCGCTTATCTTTCTGCTGGTTTGCCTCCCAATTTTCATTAAAAAAATAATTACTTCTTATCACCGCGAAGAAAGCAACTGCATAATAAGATGTACAGTTGAGCAGGGTCAAAAGTGAGTACGTACATAAATTGCAAATGATTTATCCGATTGTATTCATTACAGTTATAAACGTTTAATGTAATTTATGACACACGCCGCATTAACAAGAAGCCTATTAAGTGTACTGAGTTCTCAATATAAGCAATCATTGCATCCGCATCTATACCGTGAACATGGAGTTATTTTTCTACGTCTCATGCGGGTTTCACATGTTTTGCCGTAATCCGTGTATAAGTAGAACTTTATTGATCGGTGAAAGGTGGTGATGGTTTTCGTACATACTTGCCACTTGTGTAAACGCGGTGATGTGCCTACATACAAAATTGCGCTAAGTAAATACGCTCCTTGCTGTGAATTATAAAGCTTAACTTTCAAATCAGAATATTGACGTAATTAATAAGAACAAGATATCGATTCATAATACAATTACCGAGATGTCGGAAACTAAAATATCTGGTCTACAGCTAGGCTCTGCCTTAATGAAACTCGCGTGGGCACATGTACTTTGAATTTACAAGTTAATGAGAATTTATTAAAAGCAGCGGAATGCTGTTTCCCTTTTCATGTTTTATTGATAGTATAGAAACGGAACTAGAAAATTCTTGAGATGTAGTTTAAACCAGACGAACGGTCTGGTCGTTGGCGCCATTTAATTCGAATATTATGTTGTCACAATAATGCGGTTGAGTAAAAGTTTACTCCCGTTCTGATATGAAAGCAAACGTCGCATTCGAGCAACGGGTTTAAATTAATATGAAACACATTTAATTACAGTCCGTGTTTTAAAAAGAAGAATGAGGCAATAGCGGATTTCGCAGTATCGGTTTCAGCAGAGAACTGGCAAGTGGAATAGATGCGTTTAAGGCCGGCAACGCACCCGTCCAGGACCGCCTATCATAGGCGAGCCTCATGCTCATTTGCCACGGTTTCCATAAAAATAGTCAACTTACTAGAACTCTATGTCTGCAAGTCTCTATTTTTCTGGACAGCCACGGTACAAAAAAGTACTAAAACTTTTTGTATATGAATTAATAAGTCCTTTTTGTGAGTAATCGTAGTAACCATTGCAATTGAAAAAAATGGGGGAAGCTTGGCGAACAAATCTCCCCAATAATGTCCACATTGACTGAATGGTAATAGTCCGAGGTAATATTACCTTGTTGTAAAGTTATGGTAACTGCAGATTGAGCAATAGACAACTTTTATTGGGATAAAATATGATATTCCTGCGATTTCGTCATTGCTCTTATTTCCTTAATAGATTAGAAATCTTTTGTATAGAAGGGCAATATCAACCGTATTCAAATTCACAATAAGAAGTGCTTTTCAACAAACAACTTTATTTAAATTTATTTCGACAGATACAATACAAAAGTGTAAGTGAAACATGTTACGTATACTCGTGGAGACATTTATTTCATATATTATTCGGATAAAGACATATATATAAAGATAAATGTAATATATTATGGTCCAAAACAATCATACAAGCAGTCTTATTATAACAACTCACAAAAGGGTGGGTTTAGGATGATTTATTTTATTTACAGAAGTAAAAAACCATAGGACAATGGAATTAGAAATAATATTCTCTCTTATTATGGTTTAATTTAAATATAATTACACATTTATTGCTTCATAAGCCTTTTCTCTCGTATTTATTTACATATAATAATTTTTTACAGTATAAAACAATGCAGGCGATAAATATCAATTCTCAGAAAATTTATTTAAACAATGTATATTCTTAATACCTACCAGTGGCTTATGGTTCGAGGAACCTTATTCAAAATATGCTAAATCGTGTAATTAATAACATGTATAATCACAATATTATCAAAAGTTAACATTAAACAGCACATATTTTATATTAAAATTCGAATTTTGAACATTCCTTAATAATTTAAACCCTGCATCCAAGAACACTTTTCATCTTAACCTCGCCCGCCTTAACATGAAGCCAAAGCTTCCGCTGAAAGCTCTTCAATGGCTTTTAGCCGTAGAGCGAACAATCTCCGTCTTGGAGTAAACAAAAGCCAATCTGTTAGACAGGCAGATCATATACTCAGAGATGGTCGTTTCTTTCTCACACTCTTATTGCTGAGCCCCAAAATTGTGCCGATCACCTGTAGGGGAAAAAATATGATATAATTTTCAAATCATATTTGGTATTTTTAATAGTAGATTAAAAAAGTTTAATGAATAACATAATTTGGCAGGATTAATTTTTTATACATTTTAATAATATAAAAATAGCTTTAAACTAATTGATAATACCTTTGAAACAGAATAGGCAGCGAGCTTCCGTCTAGGGGTCGGTAGCAATAAGGCGATGGAACGCGCCTCCCGCAGCAAAGCCTGAAAGCCAAGCGCCACGCCAGCCGACGACTCAGCCGCTGATACTTCGTAAAACTGACAGCGAAAACGCAGGGACAACTCCTGACCTTCCTCTGTTTTAACTACCCTAAGAAACAAAATACATTTTACTTAAAAAAACATATTTTTTAAAGTATAACTTAAACTTAGTTGTTACTGGAAATTCTGTCACACCGTTACACAGCTTTCATACGTGAGAGAAATTAAACGTAAAAAGAACAAAAATATATGTATGTTGATACTTTTAACAGATATGTATGCTTTAAGAGATACATATTTCAAATACGTAGACAGTAAGGGTAAACAGACAATAATTATAACTGTATTTTTTTGGCTTACCTACAGTTATGAGAGCAAAACTACACAAATGCGGAAAAACCGTAGACTTTCCACATATTACAAGTATTTAGCAACAGGAATGTTAAGTGATACGCAGACAGATCTTTCAAAGATAAAATAGGTATAATTTGGACTCATCAAAGTGAAGCCCGCACTTTTAAAATGCATTTATCATAGGAATCTATACTTGAATAGAAATATATACTTTGTACTATTGAGGCAGAATATTTTAAAGAACAGCATTATCGCTTCAATACATAACTTTGTTTTGTTTCACTGGGCATCTCCAGCCGCATTAAGTGTTACTTGCGCAACCAATTAGCGATTGAGTGGTACCCAACAAACAACACATTAAATGAATAAAAACACTACACTATCATGTTTGCGAAGACGTTAAGGTGGTATTTAAAGAATGGCACGATATTGGCGCCAGTCGCTAGTGTCGCCAAGTGTCGCCACCGTGTCGCTCCAAGTAAAAGTAATGTGATAACTTATAAACTATTATGACATAAACTTGTTTATGACCATAAGTACAGGGAAGAGATATTTATAGTCACTTGAAATCGATAGCTCTGTCTACAAGAAAGCGCAAATACGTTCGAGATCTTCTATATTTACATTTTAAGATTGGTATTTGCAATGACTTTAAAGTAAAAAATTATATTATGTGTTTCTCTTGTATTTTCCTTGGAAAATGCGTAGTTATGCATTGAACTTACTGTATCTGAATCAAGGGTTTAGGAAGAAATATAACTAAAGTATCAAAAATCTTACCTAGCATGTTCCAAATCTCTCTTATTTCCCAAAAGAGTAACTGCAGTGCACCCAGGCAACCGTGTTCTCTCTAGTAATGCTAATAATTCAGATGCCGCCATAAATGATCGCCGATCGCATACTGAATATACCACAGCAAAGGCATCGCCCCATCGTAAATGTTCGGCAAGGCATCCTCTTTTCTAAATAAATATAAAACAATTTTTTTTAATAACCAGTTTAATTAACCTACAAATATTAGTTTTAGCAGAATGGTACTTTTGTAGTATCTTTAAGTTTAAAGTAATAATCTAATTTAGTTACTTTAGATCTCATATTATCTCATACTTTTATTCTTACCGCACAACCACAGCTATCCAAAACTTCAACTTCCGATGAAACACCATCGAACGCCGCCCGATGCTGATAGAGAAAATCTAGAAAAAAAATGCTTATTAAGTATGTTTTAATGTTTATTGGCAAGGACATACAATGTGGTAATTTTTTGGAATATAGGTTAATAAATTATGTTTTCTTTCACACTTGATGCTCAATTAACATCGCGAAACGATCAGCATTAATCAAAGTTACGAAAAATGGCGTAAGTGTGCTATTTAATAGCGTTTTAAAGTCAACGACCGAGTTCTATCGGCGCCGTACGACGGCCAGCCTTGATGTTGACCACTTCACTTGCCAATATCGCAAATAAACTATTGGCACCTAATGTTTGGCAGATAAGGACCTGTCTTAGCCCTCTTAACAGAAATGGTTTATCAATGACTTTATGAAGGCGTGATAAGTAGTCAGACCTAATGAAATAGGCTTATGTTACAACAAAAATGTGAAACGTATTCTAAAACAACTCAAGGGTATGCTGTCGTTGATCTATACAAACAATAAAGGTAATATAGAAGATTTTTAACATTAATATTACAATAAAAATTCTTACCACCAGTGGAACTATATTCTCCAATGTACCGCTTTGTCAAGTATCGCACCACAACAGCTGGAACAAATAAAACATAATATAAAAACCTTAAAAACAGAATCTAGATTCTACTTATCTTACTTAATGGAACCATCAAAGATATTTTGTAATGTCTAAAGAAGTCTTCTTAAATATGTATAAGACTTATTTTCTAACGGATTGTAAAATAGATAAAGTACACCATGTGTTGCTCTGAAATGGAAATTTTATTTTAATATACGGTATTTATTTACAAATTATATAAAACACAACTACAACGTAACATAACTCACCTAAAAATAGATGAACGACATTTAATGTCAATTATTTAAATTTACAATCCTATCTATAATATTTTCTTCTTATTTTTTATCTATTTTATACTAAAACCAGAAACATGTGTTACCATTACGTCAGTCATATTTTATACGTTGCCTTACCAGCCAGCTATACATATGAAAAACAAATATATTTTCTTTACATATGTATCAAAAATTATTTAGAATATATTTTCAGTCTGTGCTTGTAGTTTCAATATAATAACATCGAAATATAAATAAGTATAAAACCATAAATATTATTATTTAATAACTTAACAATAACCTGTTAATTACTTTCTAATATAATGTATTAATTCATTAATTTATCTATATTTGTTAAATACATATAAGATTAAAAATTATATGTCATAAACCAAAGCTAATTAGTAAACAAATTAATACGACTACTTATAGGCTATATCAATAATTTTAATTTATTATTCGTGTAAGCGACTGAGAAAGCTGCAATTAGCTTTGAAGTGTTACTGAATATATCGCAGAACTAATTTATAATAGCACGGCGCAATTAGTGTGAAAGCAAACAAAGACCCAGAATTCAACAATAACATTTACCCTACTCTCGAAATGTAATCGCAATTGTCCGTTATTTGCTATTGGGTAAGGAAGTTGCTTATAAGGACCTACGTAGCTGAGGAAATTAATTATTACGATTCCAATCCTTTTATTTTACTAAAGCATCTTGCAATGATTGTTGTTGAAAGTACAAGATTGTGAAAATAAATTGTTACAAAAGCTGTTGTATTCATTTCATGTTTTAAATGTTTTTTTAAGAAATACGCATAAAAATGTAAATACTGTTATTTATCATACAAATATCAATAAAAGTTGTACTGTAACTGGTTCATATTATCGACATTGCCAAAATATAAAACCGGTAGGTACGATGTCTTAAAAATTATCAATAACTAAAAAGTCGATAAAAAACATTCAATTAAAATAAATGTATCAAAATATTATCCTTTCATATGAAATTGGCCTTTTGTGAGGGAGGAGCATAAAGTCGATTTTTAAAAATATAATAGATATATTCGTTTAATCAAAGTATGTAACACTGCTATTTAAGCGTTTTTCCATCTTATAATTTGAGGGAGATTTGAGTGACGAAAAGAAAAAACCGAAAAAGGAAAAAAATAATTACGATTTTCGAAACACAAAACAATAGTTAATAATATTAACTCTTATATTTATAAATTCGGAATTGGAATTCCTCCAAACAGGAGATATGTGAGATAAAAGTGGCCAGAACGACAAAATGCCAATTTCATATGTAAGTTAATATTTTAAATTTTAATCCGCTCAAACGTAGTCGAAAGCGTGTCTCAATAACAATACGTCAACCACATTTAATTCATATCGGTCCGGTTGTTGCAATAAAAGGAGATAAAGTAATTATTGAATTCTTCAAGCGAACCGTTCAATTACTAGATCACGTCGACTGCGCCGCTTTGTTTCCTTTAGTCCTTATCGCTGTGACAGATTCGGTATTGGGGGCTCACTTGTTCATTTTATACTTCCGATTTCAAGTCTTTTAACTTGGCAATGTTTTTAAACATTGTCACAAAACAGATTTATATATGGCTTATATATAGAACGGCTTATATAAGCTTATATAATTACTTATATATAGGCTTATATATAAGTAATTAATGAATACTTACAAATAGTCTTTTCGTTGTAATTGTAATTTCAAGTTCACAGTCGATTGCTAGGAGATAAAAGATGTAATCTATGTATGGATTGAAACGTGACCTGAACGTGTGACCTATTTTACATGAGCAATGATTAATCATACCATTGAACTCAAAACAATTGTTTGTGCATAAGAATTGATGCTTATCTTATCCGGTCGTCAAATGTTTATGGGATACAATATTTGATAGATCTATGACCTCTTGTTGTTGGCAATGTGAGATGAGGCAGTTAGCTCCAGACCCTTTAAATATCTTGAGAGATAGCTCAACGTACTTCACAAACAGACACAAACAAATCTTTGATAAAGTCAAACAAGAAATGTATTTTTTGGAATGTATGAATTGGTTCAATTAACATTTTTATACAAATGTTGAAGAAATAACTACAGATTATTTATATCAACTGTTAAATGTTAAATTGTGTCGACAGTTCATACCAACGATACTATGGATGTGTCTTTTGAAACAAAGACGCAAATATGGTCGTGGCAAATTATAACGAATATTTATGAAGTACTTTCACTCCTGATAACCGTCAGTTCAAGGATTACCTTCAATGTGCTGGTAATACACCAGCGCGTTATTTATGTTTGTACGAGTTTAATTCGTTACCTCTCTATTAAAATTAATGAGATATATAATTCATGTTCTTGCTCGCATACATTCTCTTAATGTACCTAGCAATAGAGTAACTAAAAAATACAGAAAAGTCAAGTTTACTGTGGATGGAGAACTTGTACGAAGAAAATATTTTATTTATATCAATTAATAAATATTATTAGCAGGTAACACCAGTTGGCCGCCGTCTAAAATTCTCCACCTCGGCCAAACCTGATGAATTATACTATCTATCGCTCAATTAAAATTACTTCATTAGCTTTCACCGAAACGCATTGTCGGTGAGACATGCTAATTTGAATTTCTCTGACCGGTATGCATTCTGACAGGTAAAATCTAAACAATATTGTCGAACACATGACCTGGAAGTCTAGATAACTAAATGCACATTCATGATGGGCCGTGCAAAATTAGAGAAACGCCTATCATATCAAAAAGATTATCTGGAACAAGGTGAAACTCTTTTGAATGCAATTATTCAATCAATCAGTCAAGTCTATGAGAGTTGCAAGATGTGTGTAATATAGGAAGATTAAATGGCAACATTGATATTGAATATGGTGTTTTTGATAATTAATTTAATTTTAAAATGTGAAATCTGTGCTCTTAAAGAACATATCGATTTCTTTGGTTGAAGGCTGCCATGATCGAGGAGGCTCTCATGTACAAGATATTCAATAATCACCATGCCAAGGGTTCAATTTGATTATATTCCGATTGTTCTCATATGTTTACGTCACGTAAATGTGTTTAGTGTCACATGTTGTGGCAGACACAGATAAACTGATTAATAAACAGTGAGACGGGAGTCCCAGCAGACGTTGGTCGAGTGAGTCATTCGCTGAGCTCGGCGGACAGCGGCATGCGGCTAAGCGCGCACTATAAATACAAGCACAGCTGGCATTTGAACGTTCCCGATCTATGATACTAACACACATTCTGCAAGTTTCGCGTCGTGATTATAATACTAATTTGCTTGAGTCAAAACTAAGCTTGGCTCTTTAACAATAGCCGTTAATTTGTTTCCAATCGTGTAAATCATTGTATCAAAGCAATTTTGAATAGGAACAATTAAAATATGACTTATGAATTGCCAACGTGCGATTGGACTGGATTTAAATGCAATTCAAATTGTGATATCGATCTAGGACTGCAATATGAAAAGAGCAATATATTGGTCTGTCTCGTGATAAATACGGAATGGTGTAGTATTTTTATTAGCTGTTTATTTATATATAGTGGATCAGGATTTTGGATTTAACAATGCTGTATAATAAAAACCAATCATTATTATCTTAACGTTTCAACCGATGGCTGTATAGTTAAATTCTAATCACATAACCGGACGGCGCGTCGGCCGTGATTGATTGCGTGTTTGGATCTCTTATTATTCTTTCTTCTGTGTTAAATTAGTATTTCTACTCTAAATTTAGGTCGGCTTTTACCTCCAGCATATAATTGATGTAACTTTTTTAATGAAACGGTGGCAAACGAGCAGGACGCTCATCAAGGTTAAATGGTCTTTCACTCATGGACACCCCTAGCCCTTGCAGGGCTGTGGCTGCGTTGCCGGCCTTAATTATAATTCAAAATATTAAAAATGCGCATTTCAAGCGAACAAATTGTATCGTATTTTAAATAATAATAATTCTGATATGGATTGGGTAGCATTGATATGCCAATAACAGATCTCAATTTACATAACGTTAACCGTCAAACACCTGAACACCACTGAGATTGATTTTACCGAATATAGACAGCGTCATCTTACCTAATATATCTTAATTGTTATGTTAATATGTTTGAGTGTTTATAACGACATCCGAGTGCCGTCACGATAAATCAATTTCTCCCGTGTTAACTTTCGCCAAGTTATTGTTTATACTTTCTATTACATGGCTCGACAATTTATTTTCAATAGTAGCAGTTATTATAAAATATTGATTATGTAGTTTGGTTCGATCACGACTTCCAGACAGATATAACACACATCAACTCTATTCATTTACACTTTTGACTTGATCATATAGCAATTATTAATAAACATATAAATAACATTTGAGTTAAGATTGACGAAAAATTATATCCACAAATAAAATGAAGCAATTTAATTATAAATTCACACGTTCTTAACATGATCAAAAGCACAAAATTCGATCTCTTTCAAATTATCATCACACAAAAAGAGATTCATCAGTTGCCTTTGCTCGTTAGTCTTCAATAAAAACTTCGGTAAATTATAATACTCAATGCCGAAATCTGTAGCAGGCATCGCATGAGTAACCGTTCGGTTATATTTAACTGGCGTGTTGCTTCGATTGTATATCCGATAGTGATGCAGTGTGTAATTTAAGATTCATTTTAATAGGGATAACGTATGTGTCTAAAAAAGGTGCTCAAAAAATTTCCTACTTTGGAGAAACTCGTTCCTAAAGTAATAAATTCTATCATGTACAATGTTAGCAAATTTCTTTACACCGTCTAATTCCACATTCCTGTACTATGACAGTCGCTATGCATAAAATTCCACTAGAGTTGATAGTTGTTACTTTGATCTGTGAGTCAACAATCCATGCTCAAGAAATAAACAACGCCTCCGTACAGAGTGTGTTAAATAAATATAGATCGTGATTTTTCGCGCATTCCAGATTTGTAAGAAAAGATCACAACTGTCATTGTTTAGTCATATTTGAGTTATATACGCGTACGTCTGTTACATAAATATATATGTATCATCGCTATTCAATGTTTTATAAAAAGAAACTTGACGCGGCTAAATATTTTTAACTATAGTAAATCGGCTTCATGATTCGTATATCTTTATAACATTCGAATAAGTATCTAATAATCGTCGCTTTCAAAATTTATATCACGTAGATATTACTTATTTCAAAATTATTTATTCAACAGAACTTATAAGTTACTGTGAATCGTCAATAAAGTGAGTCTACACCTGTTTCGACCCTATCAAGGAGGGTCAAATCATTATTTCTATACAATTTTCAAGGATGTACGGAGAAGAATTTTTATGGAAACGTTGAAAGATGAGCAGGAGATTCACCTAGAATGAGCGGTACTCCGCCCATGAACACCCCTAGCCTTCGGAGGTCCACGGGTGCGTTGCAGGCCTAAAACAATTAATTATAATTGTGGCATTAAAACGTTTTCCTTTACTGATATAATAGTTTCCGTTTATATTCGCGTGACCCCGACTTTAGGGTGATGTAAACGATGACTTAATGTAGTCGTAACAATGAAGTCAGGGCAATGTGTAGCTCTAGACTTCATTTGTTAGGTTTCCTAGTATTAAGTTACTACATAATATAAATTAGATAGCATTATGTTAAGCGTTATATTCAAATTTATCGTCGCACCGTTTAATTTGTGGGTAAGTTAAATAAAATAAAAATAATGTTATTATTTTATATGTTATTATATAAATACATATATTATGTATTATTATGTTATATTAATGTTAAAGTAGATACCTAGAGCTCATAAGAATGTTAGGCAAATTAATACAAGCCAGGCATTGTTATCAATACTATAATAGTCCAAATGTAATCAAAAAGTATATTATGCAAATCTTATATTTTGTTTTTATTCATAAAAGCTATTTCTATCACAAGTAAAAGTAACGTCATAGTAATCGACCACTCATTTCCATTCATTCAGAAATTCAGAAGCCAAAATAGATACACAGAAAAAACATAGCTAGACGTCAAACTTACACGACGCTTTGTTTGCATTGAGGTTTTAAAATGGATGGAGGAACATATTATATATCGAATTTAATAATAACCTGTCCTACGTAGTTCGGTGCTAACGACCAAATATATTTATACAAATTTCATCAGCTCCGCAACAAATTCTGACATTTTTGCGAGAGGGCTATGTGAATAGGGAAATAAATAATAAATAAATAGATATATACAGATTAAATAATAACTATCAATACTTTTTTGTGCCATAAATCTCCTAAGTGAGGCTCCTGCTCGTTTGCCATAGTTTCCATAAATAAAATAAAAACGGCAACCTTCGCCCATATAGTTTAAAAGAATGACAATGAAAGCCCTTCTTCTCCTTTTGATGAGCCTTGCTCGTTGCCACCGTTTCCACAAAAAAAGACCAATCAAGTAGAATATATTAATTTATAGTTGACGGTTTATAAACAAGTATCCAGATTATTATTTATATTTCCTTTAATCACACTAAACACCTATAAACCGCATTTGAAAATGAGCAGATGCTGTAAACAACAAAATTTTCCGTGAGCGTGAATTTATTGAGTTAACAAATTAAAGACGATAGAAATATGCACTAAACAAAGTGTCTAGTTGCAACTCACGAGACATTATCTTGTTTGTTTTTGCGATTAGTTTTGCAGAATCGGCCACCAACCTATTGACACAGTTGTTATCAATGCAACTGATAGCGTCGCCCACTTGATGGAACAAAGGACGCCTGACTTCAAAACAAGTCTTAGAAACCGCAATCTGAAGATAATAATTCACCTATAAGTCTACTAAACACTTAAAGTCCCGTATAAAAATAAATAAAACATAATTTTTTTAACTCCTGTCGATATTATCCGATGATAATATCTTCTATTATTATCTCTGAGGCACCATAACGATTATTATTAGTATTATACATCAATATAACAATGTAGTAATTACTAGACTGTACTAGAACTTCCTAATATCTGTTATTTAAAATAATATTTTCAAAGCATTAAATATTGATAGAAAACTACGCAAGATGTAAATATATATAAAATTAGGATATAAAAACTTAAGACAAGATTTTATGACATTGATTATATAGACAAGAACATAATAGAAGCAATATAACTAACTACTTTTTACGATATAAAATTTAAACCATCAACAATCATAGCTCAATGTATGTTCAAGCTTACTAATTAAAATAATGGGAGTGAATATCAAAGCATTCATCAAAATGATTCAATTTTCTCTGATTGATATACAAAAGCCAGCCATTCCATTGATTTAATTAAAATTAATTTGAGCATCCCAATATTCTGAACAAAAAGTGACTAAAACGTTATTTTATAACCTGGTAGACAGGAATGAGTTACAAAAACATTTTTCGCCAAAGATCTGGCATTCCATTCGAATTATAAAACGTGGAGTTTAAATAAATAAATCAAAGAGCTTACCGGATTTCCCGCTTTTGGCGCTCCCAAGCACCACAACCCTTATTCGATTGACAGTCATTTTCATTACTCTTATCACAGCACTACTAAACAATCAAAAATCATTTAAATTTCCTATTATATAGTTAATTTGCGATCTTGCCGTTGTCAAGTCAGCTGTTTTGAATGATTGCGGTCACACGAGCGCTCTACGCACCTGCCAGTGAGCGACTGTAGTGTCAATCGAAATTGGCGCAAACCACACTCGCACTATCACCTAATGAAGTGAAGAGTTTATTATTACTGCATCTTGATCTGTCATAGATATTAATCGTGCGTCAACAAATATATTCGTGATTAACATTATCTATATGGATTTTTTGGTTTAATAATTGGATATAAATTTAAATTAATTCACTAATTGTTTGTAATTTTACTGTTGTAAGATATGTCAAGTTTCATTGTTCAAACAAAATCAATTAATAGAAATTAATAATATCTACAAATAAATATAATGTGACAAGTTTGTCATAATGTTCTTAATCCGACAAATTATGCCAATATCTGAACTTTGAAGACAACTTCATAATACTTGTGCCACATAAAATAGGACAATTGCTATTCGCCATACATTGACATATGACAAGTTAAGGGATTAATTCGGTACCGATACAAAAAAAGTTATATCCTCGCCACCGTCTACAGATTATAAAAACCGTTATGTACACAAATATTTTTTGCAACATACTTTTAATACGCTGTAAACTTAATTACAATCCGAAAAAAATTGCGCTGAATTCGAATTTGCTCCAGGTGTCAGATTGGCATTAATATCCTTCCAATTTTGACAGTCAATTATAGAAATGTCAAAAATTAAAATGCTTTTATAGTATGTATTTGCTTTGTCTGCTTAAAAATACTTTTATATTATATTAATCTATTTGGTACATACTCCAAATATGATTTAGAGAGCCTCGTAGTGAAGCTAAGTTGTTTAATAAGTCTACCAAGAACAAAAAGCGAGAGGTATCGACTTCGAATCCCGGTCCGGACAGTTATACATTATAATATAATTTATAATTTATTCGGTCTCTGGAAGGGCTTGACAAAATAATACATGTATTTATTAGGCAAGATTTGTCAATTGTTAAGGCTTATTGTTAAATTAAGTTACTTAGAATTTCAATTTGTCAGAAAATGTTAGAAGTATATAGTTACAAGTATTCTTCTTTGTTACATTCTAAAGGTACAATACAATAAGTTATTCATTATAAATGGTAAGGCACATTAAATATTCTTAAAAATAACTAAAATAAAAATTCTTTAAACAATGCTTAGATAAAAATGAGAGCTCACCTTTGATAAGTTGAGTTCAAGTTCTCCACAGACTGTTGGCTAGAAAAAAACTTCCTGCTTACAACGAATGTAAATTATACATTGACCTGAATGATTTAACTTACATTATCTCGGCTCGTTCATTTGTTCTTGTAGAGTGCCCGCATTCCGTTTTACGACAATGCAGTTATGGATTATAAGTTAGTAGCTTCGTCTCACGATTTTACCACCGACTAACTGTTCCTACTTATTTATTATATACACAGCTTATAAATTCAATGATTAAGAATAAGAACCACTTCTCTGTGGTCTGTTCTTTTGTGTGTGAATCTTCTCTTCTCTCTGGCTAATTTGGACTTTTTCTCTACAAGATTAAAATTTAATATTAAAGGATTACAAATCGCGGCAGACGATATCGTTGTTGTTTTTATAGGTTTTCTCTGTGGTTATACCCAGTACAAATTTCACTCCATCCGGCCTTATACGTTACATGAGACCTACAGATATCTTTGATACTGTTGAACAATGAATGAAATCGTTTTCTGGGGGATATGTTATAATTAAATGTTTTAGTATTTGAAAGGGCACAATGCTGGTAAAATCAAAATTCGAAAGACCAAGGTCATCAAGAATGATAGAACACGTGTTAAACAGTCTGTGTTTGTCGTCACAAAACCCGCATTTTTCCATTCGGGAACACATAGCGTAGATCATCACTATACAGCATTTTGAACAAAGACCTAAAGCTGCAGCCCTAAAAAATTTAATTGGTGCAAATCTCCGTCATGAAATCGCAGCCTTCCCTGAGTCCACCTGTCGAACCATATGTAATTTTAGTCGTTCATTAAATGAGTGTCGCGAACGTGGGCATCTATATTTAGATAATATTATTTTAAAGAAATTTTATTCCCAAATTATTTAGTTTAATAATGAATAAACATTTTAACTATATACGACTTACTTTTTTTTCATCGACAAACTAAATATAAACTTTCTTTTGAGACACCCGATATAACTACATCCTGAGGCATTAATTAAGATTCTCCTTTGGGGTGATACAACGTGCTCACGTAAACTAAAGCTCTGATTGCGGCCAGGTTTTCCATGGGTATCTGTGATCTCTTACCATTAGAGGGAACAACCTGCTGCTTTCTCCCCTATAAAAAGAATAAATTTCTTATTTTTTTACCTTTTTCAGGAGTATATTACAGTGTACAAGTATATGTTTAAATAATTTGCAACGCAATAAGAATATATCAAACTAAAAATTTGTAAATAAAATAATAATGTTTAATATTTTAACCATCGGATTTCAAATAAGTTATTTTCTCTTTATAGAATAATTACGCAGTAAGACTTACCACTTACCACGCAATAAACTACAAAATTGCGACGATTTAAAAAGTTTTGCTTTCCCTTCAACTGCCAATACAGCGTATGGTTAGTGATCAATTTGCATCTCAAAGAAGTGTTAAACTTTCACATGTTTCCTTAATTACTTAACGTTGTGATTAAGGCCAAAAAAGGTGCTTTTTAAAAGTAGTGTTTTGACTGGCTTGGCCCAATTTATCTGCCGAGTTAATCGAGCACAGCTAGGTCATCAAGATTGCATTTATATTCTTCCGTTTATCTTTCGCTAGTGAAAAAAAATGTCTTGTGTGGAGACATAATTTAAAAAATTTACGACACACTTAGTGAGAAAAGCTTTTCTTTTATTTTTGTTTGTTTACCTTTATGTTGGCTGTTCGTATTTTGTTGTTTTAATCACTTCGCTGACAGCAAGAACGAACCATACTTACAATTTTTATACTTATACCTTGTTTGATAGCGTTTTCTTATATCTCACTAAAGTAAGAAATAAATAAATATTGGGAAAAACATATCTTTGAAAAAAAAAAACCTCAGCTGTATTTTAATGGGGCGCAGTGCTTATTTCTTAGAACGTGTGCGTAAGAGATAAGACATGACTTCAATGCGTCACACTAACACGTGTTTATAAACACTAATGACATAATATTTATAATAATAATTAATATCAACAATTATCTAGTCATACCTTAGGTCATAGTTTGATACTACTTGAAATATATCAATTTTATTTACATTTAAGAATGAAAAACACTGGACTCAGCTTTGGATGAAAACTGATTGTACCTTAAAATATTTAATAAAATTATGTAAATTATTCGTATTTAAATTTGTACATACACATTTTTATTTTGGAAGAGGTGTTATTAAAAAGATCTTATTTAACACCTATTGACAATATATTCATATCGCGTTATGTTTAAACAACTAAAATTATATCATTCTGTTCTAATATAAAGAGAGAGATGAAAAATTATATTATATTCCTAGTTGATTATAAATATGTGAAATGATAATTATTCTTTAACTTTCATTTTACGGGGACGTTATAAACAGAGAATAAATCTTGCTTAAAGATTTTTAAATTAAAAATCTCGCAATTAATATGCACCGCAAGTATATATAAACATTGTCTCTCAGGGAATCTATAAAATAAAAATCTACTTCCATTACAAGAAACTTCAGCTTTTGACAGTTAACAGGCGTGCTTAATTATGATCGCAAAGGCAGAGTAATGCGTTTATATCACGCGACGAGTTTTTACTTTAAGCACATCATTCAAATAAGCTTAAAAACCATAGCATATCATCACTGAATACAAAGCAAAAGTATAAATCGTTTTTTATTTCAGACACAGAATAATGCGACTATAATTTAGTTATCACACAAATCAACATACCCACCGAAGGTAGTTATTTAATTTACCATCCTATTATTACACTATATAATTTGTAAATCCTTTAAGTATATTCATATTTAAAATCATTTATAACGTATTAATATTCATTAGAGTCTATAAAATAAATACGATAGTAATAATTCTGGTGTCTATCATAATATAATATGTCATATTTATAGCATTTAAAATCAATATCCCGTCTTTATCTGCAGCATCAGTACGGTGAACATATTAATAATCCTAGTACTCGGATGCTTATTGTAATAGCAAAATTATTTCTGTACGGTATTTGTTTTTCCGTAGATGTTTATCAAGAAACATTGCGCGGTGCACATGCGTATCACCGTACATACAGATGCGCCAGCGACGCCACAACTGCCGCCATCAGTCGGCACCCTTGTACCATCACGACGTATGTAATTTACGTGAACAACCGGTATATATTTAACAATATTTTTAAAATTAAAAAAATATATAATACTATGTAAATGTTTATATAAAATTATATAATTTTATATACATATTTTACTTATGTTGACTAAGAAAAACAATACAATTGTCAAAGTTGTGGATTTAAATATCTAAAAACGATCAAAAATATAAACGTATGCCTATTAAGCTTTCCGTATTTTATAACGTTTACGTATTTTTTAAAGAAGTAATATTGAGCACCTTATAAGTTATAATGAACGCATGAAAAACTGACTTGATTCGATAAAAATTAATTATTTTCTTTTTTGACAATATTATCTTAGTAGAATGCTGTATTTATTAAATCAAACCTACAAATTTTTATACTAAACTTATTTATTCAAGCCACCATATTTTTATTATAGTATAGCAGGCAACGGAGCAGGTGGGTCTCCAATATGGTAAGAGAACACCGCCGCCCACAGACAACCGCGCCACAGTGCGCGCATTAGTTGTGAGATACTCAATACAATCAGTTTTAACTTGGTAGGCTTAAATATGATATTGTTAGGTAACAGTTAAGTTTACCACAAAGTTAAAATACATACGATCACACAGTGACTCGTCCTATCTTATGGTCGCCTCTCAATTCTAAGAACGCAATACGAGTTACTGAAGCTGGGTTAAGTATTTATTAATAGTATTAAGTTCAAAAGCAATTGTTGACCACAATTATTGTAAGTTTTTATAAAATAACGGATAAGAAAAGAATGCGTATAACTGGTTTGAAATAGCATTTCTTAAAACAGGCCATATTGGTGTGAGTTTTAAACGAGGGGAAGATTAAAAAACTTGTCATTTATACTTGCTAGTTGTTGCACTAATGATCTCTTATAGACTGGCTAGCGGGCACATATTTCATTGATTGTTGTTATTCAGTACAACGATTTGCCAAGTAATTGCAGCGGCGCTGTAATTTTCATTGCTCGACCTATTTTTGTAGACGTATCATTAAAATCAATACCAAACTGCCTATTCTAGTTTATAACAAAGTAAACTTAAAATATATGCCAGTTTTATTCAACATATAATGTATAAAAATGCGATCATTAAAAGCAATCCTTTTTATAGTTTAGCATAGAACAGTGCATGTGGGTCTCATATATGGTAAGAGAACACCATCCCCCCATAGACAACCGCGCCACAATCCAAACAGTGGTAGTGTAGCCGACTTTTCACGCCATTTAAGCGGCGTTTTTAAGAGCCTCCGATATCTTCACTCAGTCAGCGAAACACAGTAGAAGCACCATTTCAAGTACAACTACCATTTCACGTTGAGTATTCTATGAGCCCGTGGTATCACTTCAGACAAGCCGTCCTAATTAGTGCGTCAGCATGTACTTCAGCATGGCTCTTACACTGGTGAAAAATTCTCTACCATCTTTTACAATTACTTATTGCTTTTAACTTCTTTCACTATCCAACTTCCAATATTAAATGAGTAATAAGATTTTATTCCTTCTGGTTCATCATTTTGTGTCGAAGATGTTGTGCAAAAACGCATTTTAACCTTATTTCGTTAAGTGATTTTGTTAATAACAATTTGTATAGTAAATTTGAGAGTTTTTTCATAGTTAATCAATATTTATTTATCGTCATCAAAGGATATGACATAGATTAAAAATTGCATAACTAATATTCTGAAATACTTATTAGCAAGTTGAAACACAATTTATAATGTAATCCTGTCATCTTTTAAGCCGCAACGCAATCTCAAAGTTTAGTTCTATAGTTTCATAGAACTTAAGAATTATCTGATCCTTTCCATACCTTTCTCTAAAATATGAAAATTGCTTATAGAAATCTTTTACTTCGATCTTCACGCTCTAAGCGCGTATTATAATCCATTACGATAGGAATAATAGCTGAATATCATTACCATTC
Source organism: Delias oraia (assembly GCA_018230265.1). Taxonomy (NCBI): domain Eukaryota; kingdom Metazoa; phylum Arthropoda; class Insecta; order Lepidoptera; family Pieridae; genus Delias; species Delias oraia. The sequence goes on from DWCF01000961.1 coordinate 31,683, forward strand.
TTACAAGCATCGTATCGGTATATCTTAATGGTCATACTGAAATAGACAATTACAGAATATCGAGATATAATTAAATCTCTTCATATCGTTACGGTCAGTTGGGTTAAGTAGGATTTTAGTTTATCGAATCATATAATCGCAGGCCACATAATGTTAAAACGAATAATCTTGTCAAAGAAACACACCCGGAGAGTGGCTAGTCATGGTCTATTTATCAGAAACTTATGGCTTTAATAGGTTCTCGGCAATAGGTATTGCAATGTCATTTAAAATTGAATTATCTAAACGTGGCAGATGATTGTCTTCGACCCACAATGGGTTTGCATTAGCGAGCAGAAAGAAAAATGTATCGTATCCTTTTCCGTCAGGGAGGCCTTACCGATAAGACAAATCCAAGAAGTTTGATAAATGCATAGATCAATCACAATGAATACATATAGAAGAAGTGCGTGGATGCAGAATACTGATTTCAAAGATTATTATATCCCTCATAGTTTTTCACTGGCCTCCCTAGTTCCTAATCGCACTCTGCCAAGGCAGCTTGATGGATGCATAATGTTAAGTATTGCAAATAAAAGATAAAGTACATGAGAACTGTTTTAATCTGAAAACTGCTTGGATGTTCACGTGTGTATGCTGTTTATCCGTGAGAAGTTTAAAGTGGACCTACCGGTGCAATTTAATAATTGTTTTATTCTATAGCATACAACGGTGCAGGTGGGTCTCCATGAAAAACCGCGCCTAACTCCGCGCATTGGTTGTCTTGCCAGATTTAAGCGACACTTTTAAAGGCCTTCGATATCCTCGATCACTATGCGAAACACATTACAAATATCGTTTCACGCTAAGTATTCTGTGATATCACTTCGGACGAGCAGGCCCAATTTGTGCGTCAGCTTATGCTTCACCATGGTTCTCCTACGCGTGATAATAAATAGGTATTTAGTACGTAGGTGAAGTAAATTTTAATTTAGCAAGGTATATTATTTTAATCCTTATTGGAATAAGCTCTATGACCAATATTTTAAGTCATAAATTTTGTAAAAATGATTATAATTTATTAAGTTAAAGTAATGGCGGCAGCGCCCTTTCGAGTGCAGCAGATGTTCTGCGATCACCAACCCGCCTGCCAAGCGTGGTGATTGAGGCAAAATAACCCCCTATGGATTTAGGGGAGGCCTATGTCCAGCGGTGGACTTGACAGGCTGATGATGATGAATGACAATTTCATAATAAATCCGTAAATTTACAATTATTAATTTATCTTTTAGTTATATGATAAGAAGATAAGAATTTCTTCGGAATTATACAGTACAGTTCCGTTAAAGGTGAAAACAAGAAGGATAAAGCCTCATTTTACAAAGAACTCGTGATCGTGAACTATAAAATGAGATCGGCGTGCTCAGGAGCACTAAACAAACCGTTAACACACGAGTTTCATACTTAATTTTATGTATATCAGAATTAGGAGAATTGCATTGCTAAATACATGTTCCAACGCAGGCAACACAAATGTTTGATTACGAGGGCTCACAACCTGACCTCCTATCTGTAAATGTACTTACCTGTAAATAAATGACCAGTAAAATGATGTATCCACATTACACCTTATTAAGCGTTGCCTGTTTTGGAGAGGCTAACAATGAGATAACTACAACTAAAATCAGTAACGATACAAGCACTCAATAGTATCAAACAAAAGGAAAACATTGAAGTGAGTAAGTTTTTTCACTGCGATGAAAACGTTTTACCCTACGTAATTTAATTAAATGTTATTATGAAACTTTCAATTTCCTTAATGTCACTTTATTCATAACTTCCGACACATGTCCTGCAATATATGACGTCGAGAAAATCGCAGACAATTACGTACTCGTTTTTAATATTGACCTTTATGTTTTCGGGTCGGCTGTTAATCGTGACGTAATAAATTAGCGACACATCCAGGACACTTAAAGTGGCACAAATAAATTTTGTATCGTCTCGAGAACCGTTTAACATTGAAAGTAACGCATCGAGAATCTAAAATAAGGACGAGCAACAGATAAGATTCGAACATTGGTTTTATCAATGTTTTATTTAGTTTACGGCCAAATAAAATATTCGATAAAATTGAAAATGGAACATTGTTTGACATACATTGTTTGACTCGACAATCTCTTTTATAGTATCATTCCTATGTACCGAATTAAAAAATAATAAATCAATAAACTAGCGGAGTATTTGTATCAATCATATCGATAATAATATTTTAGATACTTTATATTCATATGAGCTGCAGAGAAACTATCTAAGTAAAGAAAATGTTTCAACCACGGCTTAGTTACAGTGCTGTAAGTAAAACCTATTTTGTTCATGAACGCACTAGCGGAAAACAATCATATCCTAATCATACGTATCACCTTGAATTCAATATGTAGGATATTCATATCAGCCGGCAGGTTGCTATTATAATACCGAGATAACAAGCCTGCAATTATTGATAGCTTAAACCTCCCTCTTGTCCACACAAGCCGGGATCTTAAATCATTTAATAATTATCGCTTCGAGAAATGTATACCTCATAGCAAGGGCAGTACTGCGGTTCCTAGCCCTTATAAATATAATGCCGACGATTATTCAATCATGAATAATGTAAGCAGTATCAGGACGTATTACTAGAATTATTGTGGTTTACAACTTATTTTTAGAACGGCTTTATAAGAATGCTCTCAGCTTAGGAGACAGATTTTTTTATTTGATTGAAATGCTTTTATCTCTTTATTACACTATTATAATACTATAGAAAATCATATTAAAAAAATTAAATTTTTAACCGCCAAATTTATCATTAAATAAAATATATTTTAGTAAATAATATGTTTATTGTGAAATAGTAATTATTTTTTATATGTTTGTATTCAACTAGTCCATTTATTGGGCAACTTAACTTACTTATACATATTTATTAGTTACTCTATAAAAAAAGAATATTTATCGGTGTTTTGTGACACGATAAAATTGTGTGACAGGCGATTTAAAAAGATTATTCGATTTGGTACTAAATCAATTGGGCCGGCTCGTCTGAAGTGATACGACGGGCTCACAAATTACTCAGCGTGAAATAGAAGTCGCACCTGAAACGGTGCGTCTACTATGTTTCGCTGAGTGAGTGAGCATATAGGAGGGCCTTAAAAAATGCCGCTTAGGTGGCGTAAAAAGCCGTCAACACAACTAATGCGCGTAGTATCGCGCGGTTTTCAATGGGCGGCAGTGTATTGGCATATAATTAAAAAAAGTAGTAGAGCCTTATATATTTTTAATTTTATTTTTACATTACAGTCAAAAGTTTTCTTCATTAGATGTTGTGATTTTATTGAGTATACACTATGATTTAATACGTTTTAAGGAAGTTATCGAAATTGAATACGTGCTCAATATATCGAATATTGGCTGCGAGTTTGCACTTCGAATTACAAACCAATGCAGATACAAAGTAATGCTCGGACATGACGTTAGCACTCGCAATATTAACAAGCTATTCATCGGCGTCAATAGCATGTCAGCACGAGAAATGTGAATAAATAGGAGATCAGGACACGATCCCTCTGTTCGTATATTTGCGACTATCGGCTAAGCACAAACTACTTTTACCACATATGAGCTTTACTTTATTATTCTATAGCGGATAACGGAGCAGGTGGGTCTCCTATATGGAAAGAGCCGCCACCACCGCCTGTGAACAACCGCGCCACAGTCCGCCGCGCATTGGATGTCTTACCGGCTTTTTACATCGCTTATGCGGCACTTTGGGGGAGGCCTACGTCCAGCAGTGGACTTTATAGGCTGATGATGAAGCAGCACTTTTGAGGGCCTCCGATACTCACTCTGCGAAACACAGTAAAAGTACCGTATCACGCTGAGCATTATGTGAGCCCGTGTTATCACTTCGGAAAATCCGGCCCAATTAGTACGTGCGCATATGCCTCGGCATGGCTCTCCCACGAGTGAAAACCGAATTTTTTCGTTTTTCCATAGGAATCGTGCATACGACTAAAAATGAATATAACTGCCAAATTATATTTATTTCGGGTGCACTTAAGATTCTACGTGCTAATGACAGGATGGCATTACTTCGATGGTTTGTCATTGTAT
>DWCF01000962.1:0-35797 GCA_018230265.1 Delias oraia
ACTTTTAATTGGTGACTGACAAAATAAAAAACCCGGTGTTAAAACAGAAACAAGACATGAAGACGGGTTGTATGATTCATTTCTCTCAGATACATAAATATGTCTGAATCATGCTCTTGTCATACTCGCAGACACTTTTTTGCGTCCTCAAAATATGCATTTTATTTTTATTTTTACAATCGAATCGTTCTCGGTTTTTATTTTAAAAAAAAATGTTTTGGAATTACTACATCATTACGATTATTTTATTAAAAAAGTATATTTTGTAGAATTAGTTTTCTTATATTGTAATTATGAATATATGTAATATAAAGTTAGTTGTAAAATAAGCCATTTAAAGATGTATTTTACCTATCCCTTTAAGGTGGGTAACGCATCCGCGACCCTGCAAGAGCTAGGGTGTCCTATGGAAAAGAGTATGATGAACTAGGTCAAAAGATCACTTATCCTAGGAGTTCATACTCATTTTCTTAAAAAGAAAGTAGATAGTACTTTTGTTGACCACTTTTGTCAAAATTTATTTGATTGATAAATATAATATAACTTACGCATTCTGTGTTTATAGATCGCCACGACAGACTGTTGCTCCGCTGAAGATTTGTCGCCACGTGTTTTGACATTTAAAATTCACTGAAAAAAGGTTAAAATATGTTCATTTTAGATTATCTAAGAACATTATTTATTTTTTATGGTATAGCGGACAACGGAGCAGGTGGGTCTTCCATATGGTAAGAGAACAACCGCGCCACAGTCAACGCTGTGTTGCAGGTTGTTGTTTTCACGGATCTCTTAATGAAATAAACAGCAAAAAGATTAAGTTTCTATTTTAGTTATTATTAGCATTTATGTATGGTCCAGAGATGACACCGCGGAGCCCGGAGGTCCTCAGACCACAGGTAGGGAAACACAGTACTAGACCAAACATAATAATATCTTATATTCTTTGTCACTCTCTAGCTGTAGAAATATCTTAGTCAATAATAAGAGGGATAGTGTTAAACACAATGTGGTGAACATTAAATATTTATCCGGAAACCGAAATGATTGCACACGTGCTAATTCACGCGTTCCAAGTTCAAGCCTGCGCCCGCGCAGAATACTAAAAACGTGAAAGTCGTGAAAGCGCGCCTCCACGCTCTCAGAGTTGTTCCATCAATAGGAAAATTATAAATAAAAACATTTTACTGTCTCTAGTTGCTCATTACAACATAGTAGTTTTAATAAATTACTTTGTTTCTAAATTTATTAACTGTTCTTATAAAACTAATGTAAATTAAGTTTTTTTTAACAAGGTCTGTTGGTGAGGCACGCTGTAATAAATTCTGAGGCCGAATAACTTAACTCAAATGTACAGAAAATCATCGTGAAATAGTATTTAGTAAAATGTTTCGTTGAGCGAATGAAAATAACGGAGTATAATATTTCGCTTGCTGTTTAAAAGGAGCAAAAACCCGACAGCACAACCAAAGCACAAATTGGTTTTCTAAGAACCGACGATGATCCTAACCATCGCAGACCGCATGCACGATTCATGTGCATTTAAAAAATATGTAAATAGCGATATAATTTACACGATCATATTTCAATGTCAATTCTACAATATATTGAAGATTATATTTAATTATACAATATTTTGTTTTTTTTTATATATCATGAGTGGGAAATGAGCAGGAGGCTCACCTAAGGCAAGCGGTACTCCTCCCATGGACACTCCCAGCCCTTTCATGGCCGCGGATGCGTTGCGCGGAGCAGGTGGGTCTGTTATATGGTAAGAGAACACTGACCCATATGGACAACCGCGCCATAGTCCGCGCATTGGTTGTATTGCCGGCTTTTTACGCCGCTTAAGCGCAATTTTTAAGGGCCTGGTATTCTCACTCACTCAGCGAAACACATAATACAAAGTATCATTTTCAATTGCAACTACCGTTTCACACTGAGTATTCTGTGAGCCCGTGGTATGAATTCGGACGAGCCGTCCCGATTAATGCAATAGCATGTTTCAGCATGGCTCTCCCACGGGCTCATCTATTTTAATTTCTACAAAACTATAATTGGCCAAGTTTGATATTTACAAGAATATCTTGAATCTTGCTTAATTCGAGATACTTAAGCCTGATCGTGTGTAATTGTTCAAGTTTTTTTACACAAATATTACGTGATGTGACTTTAACCTGGAAATAAAAGAATTGTGTCTCATTTTAATTATATTCACAATCGAGTTCCGAATTGGCATCACATGTGATTACAGTTAGAACAGCATGAAAGTGTGGACGTCGCCAGCATTACAAACCACTTCCTTGATGCACGGCCGCCTTTTTGGTCTGTTTCTTGAACTTACGTAAATATACTTGCTGTTATTATGTCAATATAGCTAATTCTCTCGACACTACCTGCGTATTAACGATTTTCGTTTACAAATAAATAAATCTGGAGTAATAAATGTATACTAAAATAAAGTAAAATCTGTATTTAAGTTTTGGCAAAAACTTTTCAGTAATTTTTTCATGAACGTTCAAATTTTTAGTTTTTGTTCTATTTGTATTAAAAGTAGTATTATTCTGTTTTGAAAATTTCTGTGATACTATTCAGTATTGAAAACAAAAGAACGATAATTTTTCAATTCATCTACCCATTCTGTACAATTCAATAACCGTGACGTCCTGACAAGAGGTTTCAATCAGTATAGTAATAGTTTGTTCCGCAAATTTGTTTTTGAAATTACCGTAATACAGACGAAGGCTGGATAGCCCAGAGACAATTTAATATAGACGCCATGAAGCGTCTGAAAGTGAATTCTGCGGTTTTATGCTAATCGAGAAAGAGAAAAGGGCTAGAGAAGGTTTAGGAAATTCTATTTGTAAGAAAGTATACGTTTAAGAAGACAATGCACAATATTATGTTCAGGCAACTCACCCGGGGCCTTGTAAGGCTGGAGAGGTCCATGGGCGGTGGAAAGCTCATACTAGATGAGCCTCCTGGTCGTTGGCCTCCGCTTTCATAAAAAAATATGCAATATAAAATATAATAACACTATCTGTATTCGAGAATTTTATTAAAAATCTCTTAATAATATCAACTTTCCTCTATAAGCTGGACTAATCAAAATTAATTGATTTTAGCTTATTTATAGCCCATCGCAAATATATAAAAGCAACTTTAGTTACAAAAGAAAACTAAAAACCAATCGAAACAGATAAATTAATTGATAGTCCGTCAATGTTTTGTTTCGAAATATTTACATCATACGTTAACCCGATGTTACGAGTTGCGACAGCTCAGCAATATTTTATAAAATTTGTTAGCAAAAGTTACACCGCTCCGTTCCACATAGCATTACGCAACCGTTCCGATGCTTTCCACAAATGTTTGGATCAAACATGCATACATACTTATATATCATAAATAATTATATGTTAATGATCACCCGTGGGAGAGCCATGCTGAAGCATATGCTGACGCACTAATTGAGCCGGCTCATCCGAAGTATACCACGGGCGTAGAATACTTAACTTGAAACTGAGAAACTCTTTATAATCCTACTAATGTTATTAACGTGAATGTTTGTAAGTACGGACGGATTTGTAACTGTTTTACGCAAAAACTGACCCGTTTCAGAGCCATGCTGAAGCATATCCTCCTCCGAAGTGATATTACAGGCTCTCAGATTACCCAACGTAAAATGGTTATTGTTCATGAAACATTGCTTCTATTATGTTTCGCATAGTGAGTTAGGATATCGGACATCCTTAAAAATGCCGCGTAAGTGACGTAAAAAGCCGGCAGCTAAGAGACCCACCTGCTCCGTTGTCCGCTAAAGAATAACAAAAACCTAATGAAAGTCTACTAGTCCTTAGTACATCGTAAACCTGAAGGTTAATTACGAGCTCACAGCCCGTGATATCACTTCGGACGAGCTTGCGTAATTAGTGCGATGAAGTTGATTTCAAAACAAAAGTATGTTATAACTGAGGCTATTTTTAAAAAATTAATCTACGCATGCATGTTACATCAGAAGAAAGTAAGAAATAGCGGAGAAACAAAATATTATAGCACAGTAAATATGTTTAATATTGTAACAGCGAACAGTTAGGCATATGAAATTTCTCATCATTTCAGACCACTCTTTAATATACGGAAAATAACCAATAAAATATTATTTACAAATCATGTAGTCCATTAGATGACATACGCCATTCCTTAGCGAAGTATGCGAATGCATTAAGCTCTTAAATTAGGGTTATCACTTGTCAATTTATACTTTATACTAATTCTAGCCTCGTAGCTTATTTTTAAAAGTGTGCCATGAAGCGAGAGGTATCGGATTCGAATCCCGGTTCGGACAATTACAAATTATAATTTATTCAATCTCTGGAAGAGCTTCGTAATACTATCGCATCCGTGGGAGAGTCATGCTGAAGCATATTCTGACGCACTTACTATCAAACCATTTTTTTTTCTCAATTTTTTCAATTGGTTATTTTAATATTATGATTTGTATTAGTGGTACAAACTTTTTCTTTCATTATATTTGAGTTTATTTGGGTATGGGAGGCACTAAAGCCACTTGTAGTGGGGCTTACTGCAAAGTGCATCCGCTTTTTAAACTAACATATAATTTTGGTCTATAAATCTAATAATCTCAATTTTTAATGTTGTTGTGTATGCGTTATTGGTAAGTTTTAAATAAATAATTAAATGAGACAACCAGCCCTACTTAAATATTGTTATTTGAATGACGTGCATACTTTGTACACAGAAACGTTTTATAATAAAGTATGCGCCTACATCTGTAGCGAATACTTCAACATAACTACGGTTTACCTCTTTGTGTAATAAATAACAACTTATGTCTACATATATGAATGGCTTGAGATACATATTGAGACAAACATAGGAAGTTAACAATTCACTATGAAATACCTTGTGGTCAAACAAAAATTATTAATGTCCAATCAAATACCTATTAATATGTTTTATATTGTAGGCTATAACAAGCAAATAAGTGTGAGAGTGGAGACCACGGACTAGTAAACGACAAGTTGGACGGACGATCTTATAAAGGTCACCGGTAGACGGTGGATGCAGGTCGCCTCCGACAGGTATGCATGGAGGTCCAAAGGGGAGGCCTATGTCCAGAAGTGGACGTCTTACGGATAAAATGATGATGATAACAAATAACGGTGAACAATTAACGTTCAGATCAACGCCGCCCATGGACAACCGCATCGAAATCGGCGTTTTGGTGGTGTTGCCGGCTTTTTACACCATATGAATGGAATTTCACGAACCTCTGATATCCTTACTCAGAAATAATACAAGTTTTACGCTGCTCTGTTGTGGGGCCGTGGTATCAATTATAAATTTTTACTCCGACCTGGTATTCGAATCCGGTACCCCTATCATCACTGTATCTTAAAAGACCGCTTTATTTACTCCATAATATTCAAGAAAAGTAATTGTAAGTGAAACAAAATAGGCGATTTTATTTTTTCGCAAAAAAAAATCCTGAAAATATACCTAATATAAATATAACAAATCAATGTTAAGGAAACTAAAACCTGTTACTTCAATTAAAAATGATGTCTATGAATAATCACTTTTGAGTTTTAATATGTTTCCTGCATCATTTGAACAGAGTTTTGCTTTCATAAATGTGCAATGCTCCGATTTATAAAACAAAGCGCAGAAATTAGTATCTCCATCACGTCTTTAGGAAACTTTTAGAGCTCAATACTTCGCTCGCGACATGACTTAATTACATACCTTTATTCGTATGATAATTTAACACCATAACGTTTAGGGCATAGCATAGACGAACAATGTCTAGACTTCGACGATGAAGCAATTCATAGACATTTTGTGTCTATATTGAAGATACGAAGCCATAAAGTGCATTTGATAGCTCATTAAATTTGTTTCATAATCTACATACGTTTGAACCATTGCTAAATCAAAAGCTAAAGAGTTTTTAGCTATTTAGCTAAAAACTTAAGCTGTATGTTAAATTATTAAACAGCTTAAATAATACAAATAAAAGCTCAAACATTGAAGCTACAATACTTGAATTTTTATAGTCAATTCTAAGTAAAATATCAGCGAAATGGTCTCATCTTAGTGTCGATTTTATTTTTACTTAAGTACCACGACATTCTGTCATTTATATTGTATTTAAATACTTACTTTAAAAGGAATGATCGACCGTGTGGCGCCGTACTGTATTAAATCACATAAAAGGCGAAGAATATACGCTAAGAATAATAATTATTGAACCAATTAAAACGTAACATTTTAAACTTTTTACATTTCAAGTTCATAATATTTAAATTAATTAAATAAGTACGTTGAACGTCAATTCAACTAAGAACATTTAATATATACAAAGACGCCCACTTATTAAGATCTTGAGCAATCTGGTTCCAGCGGTTGCCCGCGATCTTCGTGATATCGTCTTTCCATCGGTTCGTCGAGACTATCACACCCGTGGGAGAGCCATGCGGAGGCTGCAGAGGAGTCATGCATACGCGGACGCAGTAATTAGGCCGGCTCGTCCAATGTGATACCACGAGCTCACAGAATACTCAGCGTGAATCGGTACTTGTAATGTGTTTCGTAAAGTGAGTGAGGATATCGGAGGTCCTTAAAAATGCCGCATACGTAGCGTAAAAAGCCGGCAACACAACCAATGCGTAGACTGTGGCGCGGTTGATCATGGGCGGTGATATTCTCTTACCATATAATATACCCACCTGCTCCGTTGTCCATTATACCAAAAAAACCTGGTTTCGAGCCTAGTGCAGACTCCAGCTGTCTCAAAGGTGATGAGATCCAGATCTCTCATGTTTAAGAAATTTATTCGTTTTTTAATTTAATGATAAATTCTACCTTTGGAGAGAAAATAAATGATTTTTTATTATTACTAATTCGTCGTATATTTCGTCGATATTTAACTTAAAATTGCTAGCATACACTTAGTACTTTAAATACTGTTCATGTTTACAAAAGGCTTACACTCTTGAACGAGGCAATTCTATCTGAATGTTCTGTCGATGATAAAATAAACATTTGTAAATATTATGGCTTATTTACATACGTAGGTTTAACTTTGTTATTTTTCTTTTTGCTGATTTTTTTTAATTAGATTCAAAGTAGTCTCTCCAATATAATAAAAAAGTAGAGTTTGAAACGAATCTACAAAAATTCAGCTAATGTTATTGATTTTTTTAAATTATAAAAAAATATAATTTTACAGTCTTCGTCACATTTTTATTGTATAGCCGGCAACGGAACGGACAAGTAGATATCTTCTATGCCCATATGGTTTTGACTACCATGTCACAATCTAGGCTTTGGTTCTATTACTGACTTTTAACGCCACTTGAGCGGTATAATATCACAGGCCTCCTATATATTCACTCACCGAAACATAGTACAAGTATTTTTAGCGCGTGGTAGTTAGCGTCTACCACTGCTGAGATAGTGTTAAGACACTCGCACTTTAAGGCAGTCTTAGTCTTGCGTCAAAACACCTGGTAGTGGTCTTGGTCTTTGTATTGCGCTCCCAGTCTTAGTCTTGGTCTTACAGCAAGAGTCTTGCTAGTCTTGAAGTTAGCTATTAGACTATTGATATTTATTAAAGTTTACTTTTACGGTCAGTCTTGGTCTTGGACTTGCATTTGGGCAACACTACTGGCAAGGCCTTCCAAAGACCGAATAAATTATATTTCTTTTGAACCGGGATCGAATATTATCTACAAGAATAAAAAGTTCATTCATTCTGTCAATCATTAATTCATTATATTCGTATATATATGCAACTATTATGTTATACGTTAAAAATACATAATATTATATAAGCTATATTGACACAGATACCTTCATACCTAATAAGTATTACAACGGATGTTTAAATAAATATATTAGCCTTCGTTCGCAAGGGCAAGAATATAAAAAAGGCTGTGTTTAAAAATTTATAACCGTAATAAAACCTATTTCCTTTGTAAAAATACAGAATAAAATAAAAGAGTAGGTACAGACTATATATGAAATCAGATATTAATCAGTACAACAAGTGGTACACAGATTACATGCCTAGATGATATAATGTTTTTATTTAAATATATTGTGACATGTTTTTTAAATGGTCTAATGGAATTCAAGTCATAATATGTATTCTATATAAGGTTACAATTGACAATTTACGACGTAAATCCTCGTGTATATGATTAACAACTGTATTATTTACTTAGGTATTCATTTTGAAATTATTGTATTTATTATGTTTTAGTTCGTTTATGGACTAGTTTGTTAGCATATACAATTAGTTTTTTATTCTATAGCGGACAAGAGACCAGATAGGTTTTCTCTATATGGTAAGAGATTATCGCCGCCCATGAACAACCGCCCCACAATCCGTGCTTTGGTTGTTTTGCCGGATTTTTATAAAGATTGGATTGGATTGGTTTTTTATAAAGGCATTTTTAAGGGCCTCCGATATCCTCACTCTCTCACCGAAACACAGTAGAAGCACCGTTTCAAGTACAACTACCATTTCACGCTGAGTATGTTTTCAAATCTCCAAAAGGACCGATTTTATATGTATTCTTTATATTCCTAACTGATATGATTTTTATGGTATAATTTAAAGGCAGCCTATAATTCTCACTCTCTCAACGAAATACGCTAATACTCAATCACTCTGATAATTTGTGACCACGTAGTATCACTTAGGTCGAGCCGGCTCAGTGGGTACGTCAGCATATTCTTCAGCATGGCTGTAAAAAGTACCCGTGACTTACGCATGTTAACATACGCACAAGCGTTTATATAATTAGTCAGTCGGCCACATCGATTTTGCATGTAATATACCGAAAAATCCGTGATATTGTACTATTTGGATACAGATGAGTGGTTCAAATGCCCTTAGTTGTAATAATTATAAAAACAACTTTTACTAAATTAAATACTTGCAATATAGTTCAAGTTTCAAGTCTGTAACATCCTAGCCAGATCGCTGAAACAAGTTAAAGTCTAAAAAAGATTGTAGGTATCTTTCCCCTAATGTTGCCAATGTGGGGTGACCCAATAATCCAAGGTAAGCTACCAGTCCGTTTGGAACCTGTGGTATAAAAAAACATGTTCGTTATGAAACAAACAAGCATCTTATAAAACTATTGCGCATCACGTAATACTGGCTCACGGTGTTGGCATGCTTTTGGCCGATAAACCTAGAACATGGTTTTCTAAAACAAGATCGTTTCTTAACTACCGGTTGTTCTTCGCACTAGAGAAATCTTAATGCTCAATTTCTTGTTGTATAACAAAATACGCGCGTGCATACATCACTGCAGGACAACCGACATCATACTTTAAGTGGTTGAATTGCCGCTTCGCGAACCTAAAGAATAATTAATATATGTCTGATAATTTTGAATATTGTTATTAATGGTTTTGGGAATGGTGGATTGTGATGGAAAACTTAAAATGTAGACTTTAAATCACTAAAAGATTCGTAGACTAAAAGGTCACTTCTATTGTTGTTTTTAAACTTTTAACGTATAAAACTAACTATGCGGTAGCGAAATACGTCAAGGAACTCAACAACAAGTCATGTGCATAGATAATTTTACATAACAAACCAGAAAACATATAATTTTGTTAATATTTACTTATTATAAAACCTGATAAACGAAACTGATGTACGAACTTAATGTAATAAAATATATAACTATTTTTAATCCCTTTCTGTGTCGCAAAAATATTATCTTTAGTTTAGATGCTATAATTCTAAACTCTTGTTATAATATTGAATAAATCATTAACTTTATTTAAAGATATAAATAATAAGTCTTACGGAAAAAGTAATCAAATATTTAAGAATTTTCTTTAAAATCTCAGTTGAAATGCATTTTTTTTCATATGATGAGACTATTTTATTAACGTCTAAACCCTATTGAGATTGATTGAAGTGAAGATTAAATTAATGAAAAAAATATATATTCGACGTATAAATAATTTCCTAGCTAGTAATATAAATATTGGTAAAACACACTTCTTGTATATTTAAATCATAAAATGAAACATATTTTTAGTCTGTTAACATAAAAAATAAACTGCTGCAACTCATTGGTTGAACTTAACTTAAGACATGAACTTCCTTTGTTTGTTTAAAATTAAACAAAAAAGAACAGAAGCGGGTCGATGATCACGTCTCGTGTCAATAGCCTCGGATTGGACGCCATCAAAATCTGGATGCAAACAGAACTTCAACTAATCAAGAACAAGATTAGGTTAAGAATATACTCATTTAGAAAAAAACTTACGTATTAAGAAGCTTTCTTAACATAAATTCATAATTCATAACTAAGAACTAAAGATTTGTCAATTAAAAAGATATCACTTAGAGACTGCTTAAGTTAGTGTTACTCATTTTAGCAATACAAATGCCGACAGAGTGAAACAATATTTAGAACATTGTTTTAAGTAAAGAAACGACAAATCTAAAGGAAATATAATAATTGGATATAGTTTTCTTATTCATATATTTAAAACATAGTTTTAAAAGTACTTTTTAATGGCTTACTAATAAAAATGTAGGTTTTTATTTTTAATCTGTATATTACAACGCTTAAGATTTAGAACGCAATTTTCGTACAAGACCTAATAAAAAAATACTATTTTTCAGGTTCATTTATGTGCTAATAGTAATATATATATCTGATTACAGTATAGGTTAATGATAGTACGGATAAAGCATCTACAATTTACACATCGTGATTGCATTTTAAGCGGATCGTAAAGATAATGTTACAGGTAAACTAAGAAAATCAAAGAAAGAAAATCAAAAATTTCTCTTCGACTAAATTATAGTACTTGCAAAGTGAAAAATACACTAATAAACTAATATTTAAAAATTTTATTTTTTTGAAACTAAACTACCGAAACAGCTTTACATCAGCAAACCATTTTTAAGCTTGAACATAGAATGTATACTATAAATTTTCATTGTCCTAAATCCACTGGTAAATATGAAACCTAAATGATTATTTTATATTCGGCATTAAAAATAAAGCAACCTAGCAGCCAGAGCATTTTCACCCTTTGCACATCTTTCTTTAATAGTGATATTATTGTTTTTTAAAATTTGTCAAAATATTTGACAAGTCACCTTATATATTATTAATATAGTGGTAAATATCTGGTTCTATTACTTATCTAAGCCTTTTAAGGAAACCAGGAAGGGTCTAAATCAAATAATTAAGTAATTTTTCTTGTTATTTTATAAAAAAAATTAACGAATTATACAAGAAATGTATTATTTCCAGACCTTTTAGCTATAACATGTGCCACGTGGGAATCGCAGGCATCCCACGACGGCTTTGCTGTATTTATCATCAACAGTTAGTGCTTTAAAAAAAACATTGTTTCATTAGGAATAATGAAAACCTATATTTTAAAGGTAAGGTTTCGTTTAGAATTTATATAGTATAGACAATTTCAACTTAAATTCCAAACAATTAGAAACTCAAAGCATCGAAAATCTATTTAGATAATCATGCATTCTAATGCGAGAGAAGCTTAAATATCCGAATCGAATCTTTCCCGATACTAGAACGAATACTAGAAAATACGCACGTAATAACAATAATATATACGCGTATAAGCACGAAATCAACTTGACCCTGTGACGTTGCGTAGAGACATTGGTTCTCTCAGCATCTTCTATCACATTTATCAGAGTATCTTCTGAAGAGTTGTTTGGATTAATACCGGCAGATGAATTTCATCATTAAACAACAAGAAAGACTACGAAGTTTCATCCGTATCAACTCTAAGTTTTTTGTTCCACAACTGAGCGTTTTATAAGGCGTTAAGTGCCATGCATCACCGCTCTGTGAAATCAATCGCCTGCAGAAGTATTTTCAAGTCATTATGACTAGGGTACTTCAAAAAGAGCGTACTTATCTCTATTTGGCGGACAACACACTCTCGGCCTAGCAGGTACTGGAGTAGTCTATGGACGGAGGAAACGTTTCACCTAGGTGTGCTTCCTATCTTCCGTTTCTCATAAAAAATATAGTAAAAAATCTTAACCATAAAGATATTTACCATAACATCATTTGTAATTATAAATGAAATAGACAATTTGTAAATCTTTTAACTATATTTATATATCCAAGTATTTTTCAGTTCTTTAGTTGCCCCTTGTCAAAAGCCATGATTTATTTATCAACAGTGAGTGAAGAAAATATTTTATTCAATTTCAGTAATCATATCTCAGACGTACTTTGTTTAATAAGATAAACCTATAAATGTTTACGTAAATCCGATTTTTCATGTTATTTTCCATTGTTTAAGATAAAATATGACAAATATCTTTATCCTTTGTATCTTATATGCTTACGTATTTAAATATTGCTTCATAGCTAATAAATACATTGTACTAACTAAATGTCATATTATCTAAATAATTTTCTTTTGCAGATGTTGTTACATTTGATACTGTAATTTAAATTTTAATTTAAAACATTTAATTTTTTATGGTAAAGCAGACAATAGAGCAGGTAGGTCTCCTATATGGTAAGAAAACACCGCCGCTCATCTGCAACTGCACCACACTTCGCGCAATGATTGTGTTGCCGGCTTTTTACGGCACATAAAATTTGAAAATGATAAAATTTTATTTACGCATTACTTATCTTGCCCTTTGTCAAAACTTTTCTATCTTAAATTCAGTATTTTTTTGTTGTTTTTACTACTTTCGTTAAACATATTAAGTAAGCTTGACGCTGGTATGACGTTGTATGAAAAGCCTCGTGACCGGGCTGGCTTAAGCTATCATAAATTCAGAGCTACCGGGTTTGAACCCTGGTTTGAATGAAATTTATAATTTAATAATTGGAAGGATTTGACAGTGGCAGGGCGAGTAAGCTTAACATTATATCGTCTGAGAGCCAAGCTGAAGCATAAGAACTATTTGAACCGGCTCGTCTGAAGTGATACCAAGGGCTCACAGAATACCAGTGTGATACAGTACTAGTAGAGTGTTTAGTGAGCGAGTTAGGATAACGGAGGCCCATATATACCGCTTAAACATTGTAAAAAGCCTGCAATGCTATCATAGCACGGTTCCTAGCATGGTTATCCATGGCCGATGGTTATACATATAGAGACTCACCTGATTCATTAAAAAACCTTACTTCGTTTTATTTAGATTGAAATAAAATACTAGTGTTGGTTCTTGAGT
Organism: Delias oraia; assembly: GCA_018230265.1. NCBI lineage: Eukaryota > Metazoa > Arthropoda > Insecta > Lepidoptera > Pieridae > Delias > Delias oraia. Next base: position 13,247 of record DWCF01000962.1, read on the forward strand.
ATGCAGTAAATCGTATTCAGGAAACGTCGCGTTTACATTATTAACATTTACATATGCAATTATGTTTAGTCAATATTACGACTTAATTACAAAACAATATGGCATAATCAGCTCATATATTATCATGCTATTTTGCTATATATTGGTCTGTATATATAGCGAAAAAATGCATAATATGATGGTGCTTAACCTACTAGAGAATTCGTTTCATTACCTAATGTCTCCAAATTTATTTATACTTTTTTTTATTTAATTGGTAGCAAACGAGCAGGAGGCTCACCTAGGGCAAGCGATCCTCCGCCCATGGACACTCCCAGCCCTTGCAGAGCCGCGGGTGTGTTGATGGCTTTGTAAGGAATGTGTGCGCTCTTTTCTTGAAGGTCCTCAAGTAATAGTGGTTTGGAAAAAGCCTTGCTGGCATCTGATTCCACAGAGGTGGTGCGCGGCACAAAATGCCTTAAAAACGCTCAGTTGTGGAACGACAAACATCGAGGTGAAAGCGATGAAACTTTGCATTCTGCCTCGATGTTCGATGGTGAAATGCAGCAGCAGGTATCAGTCCAAATAGAAATAAAAATAAAATTATTTATAAATATAAAATTATTTATAAATATAGAATAACTTACCTCTAAATAACTGCAGAAAGCATTAATATAACAAACTAACACAATCGCATAAAAACGTTATTTAAACAATACTGACTTAAAACGATTGGTGGCACGAGACATTGTCGAGAGGAAATGATAAAAAAGATATCGTATCTAGAACAATGTTTTTGGATAATATGCAAAAATGATTTATATAGCCGACAATTTTAACTTTTTCGTTTGATGTTTTCAATTATTAAAAACTATTTATAAACTTGTATTACTCAGAAAAGATTGTTTTTTTTTACAATAATCTGTTATATTTAAAAAAATCTTCAGTCGCTAAGCAATAACATTTCAATTGTGAATACATATTTAACTAGCAATATATATAATCTTTTTTAACGTATTTTTTGATGGTATAATGGACAACGCAGCTGTTGAGTCTCCTATATGGTATGAGAACAACGCCGTTAACGTTTACGCCACTTAAGAGGCATTTTAAGGACCTCCGATATCCTCACTCACTTAGCGAAACACAGTAGAAGCGCACCGTTTTGAGTACAACTACCATTTCACGCAGAGTATTTTTTTTTAGTTACAAATCTTCAAACTTTCATAAAATTGTATTCTTCATATTCCTAAGTAATAATAGTCGACAAACCCAACCTTTTTTTCAATTATTCTGACAAATTATTATTAATTAGAGATATTTTTATTATTTTACGCTGTTATATACAACAAAAATATTACTGATCAGCTATTTCAATAAAAAGTTAAATAAATTGTTATCCAGATGATTTTATTTTGTCTTGTATAATTTTGACAACAAATCTTGGGTGATGAAGTTTCGCATTATTTGGATTCTACGCACTACCGCAATGACTGTAGTCTATGGCCACCTTCCTTTTAAAGAGAGATATCTGAAACCGGTGAAACCACTTCCTGTCATTAGGTCGGCTTATACACGTGCGATCACTTCCGTATCATAAGCCTATATCTCTAGAGATCTATTAAAATTGAACCATAATAAAATTAATGTATTTATACCTTGTACGTAGTCACGACATACTTCAGACACAGCTTATTATTGCGCTATTAAAATAAAACAATATAAGTTAAAATTGAATTGAATTCACTGAATGAATGAGAATATCGGAACCGCTTGAAACTGCTAAAATTGGGTAAAAAGCCGGTAACATATCCAAAGTGAATATTGCGGCGTGGTTGTCCTCGGGCGGCGGTTATCTCTTACCATGAAGACACGCCGGATCCGTTTCCTGCTATAACATAAAAATCTTATTGCTTTTTAGACATGACATTAAAATCTTTTATAAGATTCTCTTTGGCTTTTAGATTAGGGACTACAGTCGTGTGTTTTTGCAATATAATTTGGATACATCACTGACACAATCAATCAAATCATATATTTATCATAAGATTTAACAAATAATTAATATTTATCGTGATTTATTTACAACAGTTATTGATGTCAAAAAATTTTTTACGATGTTTTACAAAAGAGAAGAAGGCAACAAACTGCACCGCGGCTTTTTCCTCAATAACGCAACTTTTGATTTGTATTAACACAATTTATTGTTATTATTATATGTGGACTGAGCACACATTGTTATGTCACAATTACAATAACTTAATTATATAAATAAATGAATCATTAAACATAAAAAAAATACACAATATTCGATAAAGTAGTTTACGAGGTTCCCGCCCCAGGCTCTACCTTTAATTAGTCTTGATATGTTTGTAGCATTTCAAATCAACTGTTATAAATATATGTACACATGAGTATAAATTTCTAGTTAATATATGTAGATTACTCCATGTAGGCTTGCACTTGACCTGGCTACGTGGTAACGTAATTATAAGCTTGACCACATGACCTACAGAGAGAGTTATGCAAATCCCGCCGGTCCTATTCCAAATTATAACGGAATGAAGAATCCTGTTCCGATAATTACTCGGTTAATCCTAAAATTCTAGAGATATAATAATAATGTTTACCATAAATGTATAAATAAATTTAATAATTAAACTGAAATTACTTGTACGTGAAATCAGAACGCTGATTTATGTTTAAAAAGTAATTCATTATATTATTAACATTATAATATGAAATATCTTTAATCTTTAAAAGATCTTTAAATAAATTTAATTCAAACTGAAGGAACGTAAAATGGTTATATTGTGATTACGTAATATATTAATATAGATTCACATTAAGCTGCGTACATAGATATCTTATCCCAGTTAAATATTAGAAAAAAATCACTAGTGGTAACAGTAAATGTCATAACATAAATTAGTTTTTAATATCACCTAGATACGTTAGACCTAGTCTTACTTATATGGAGTGAACTAGTTATAGAAGAAATAAAGAATATTAAATATTGTTCCAATTCATTGCTGTGATAATAATAATAACGCCTGTCAAAAAGTAATCAGCAATAAGTAAAATCCACGAGTAAACGCCAAATTTTTTTCTATGAAATCCTAGGCCTCCCTGTGTTTAAAAACCTAACAAACCATTAACAATTATAAGCCTCAACAGTGATAATTACATTTAAATTTGAAGCGACAAATCTAGATTATAGGAATTATGCAGCACTTAAGATTATAATAGCGATTTAACACATGATCAAAAAGTATCGTATGCATTGTGAGTTCTACTTTAATTGACCGATAATTTAGGTTTACATATTTCATGTTTGACACTGCTCTGTTGACAGGATCAAAATCGTAAAGCAATTTCTGAAACCGCAATCTCTAAAATTTGTTCATTTATAATGAAAATGTCAGAGATTTAGCAACTGCAATCAATTTTCCTTAAATTCGTCTACTAAACAATGGAAAATAGCGTCTTTATATACACCTACATAATAAATTTCCCTTACGTATGTCCTGGACTTCTGGGTTTAGCGCCTAGTGTGACCACCGAGAGCTCCACTTAGGCCGAAAGGTTTATAAAAACATTGGAGGCAGTCAGAGACGTCAGACATTTTCTTCTTTACCCCTCTAATTACAGAAGAGCATTGATTTGGTTGAAATTGTTGAACTACCTGGAAGAGTCACCCATATATCCCTGCAAGGCGGCAATGTGTAAATGCATGCCTTTTCCACTATTTCCTAATGAAAAAAGGCTATGTTATATATATTATACAATATATTATATTTATTATTATATATTGTCGCATAAGTTATTTTAGGTTGTCTAGTTCACGTGAATCGATGGAACCTATCTACAAGGCCCTTGACCTTCAATTAAAGTCACATTATGTGGCATTACTTATGTCATAAAAGAAAATGACGCTCTTTGCTGCAATCTCGCATCAGCCATGATTTTGCACTTTCAATTTCGTTTGCCGCGGGCAGTGAAAGCTGCGATCCCAACTTGATTATTGATTTGTGACTATGTTTTCCGTGGATATCTGAATTTATTACACCCATCACCGGCTAGTTTGATTTCGACTTATTTTACCTTCTTAGACAAACATGAACGCCATCTGACAACTTGCAACCAGACTGTTTAAATATTGACATTTCTTAGCAGCTCAAATTTATTTTATACGTACAAATAATGCTATATTTACTATTCCTAGGCAAAACAATATGAGTACATCAAAGCATATGAGTTTTTACTATTCGTTTTATATTATATACGATGAAGGAATTAAATTTATGTACCTAATATCAAGCGTTCATACAAATCACGCAATTTATCCACAGACTTCATATAGTAAAATAGATTCGGTTTAAATTTGAATTCTTTTATATTTAAAATGCCGGTGAGTTGCATGGTCACCGTTCGTACAGTTGTCTATGTGTAACGCGAGGAGACTGTGACAGTGATGTGATAATAAGAAAGCAAATGTCGTAATCATATCTATTTTGATTGACGTCTTAACTGTGCGAAAAACTTTCTCCGCACAGGTACTTTAAAGAAACTAGCTGATCATTATTATTATTGCTTTTTCCATTCACTCGCTCGTCCGAAGTGACGACGGGCTCACAGAGTACTCAGCGTAAAATGGTAGTTTTACTTGAAACAGTGCTCCTACTGTATTTCGCTGAGTAAGTGAGAATATCTGAGGCCCTTAAAAATTCCGATGTAGTAGCTTAAAAATCCGACAACACAACTAATGCGCGGAATGTGGCGGGGTTGTCCATGGGCGGCGGTTTTCACTTTCCACATGAGACTCACTTGCTTCGTTGTCGAAATAATAATTTATTTTTAAATTAAAAATTTTCATATTTTATGCAAGATTACAAAATATGAAAAATAGTCGCTGTCATTAGGATATCATATAAAGCTCTCATTAATCATTATATATTAGCATTTTTATATAACAACTTTTCTGCCGGTAATTGTGTAAAAAGTTACAAGCATCCTATGAGTACATCTGTTTTACAAGGATTTATCTTTTAACAACTGTCTTTTCTGTAGTTAGGATCTCAAAATAAAAAAAAAGATTTTAATATTTTTTTATTGGGAATCTAATTATAAAAAGTATCATAAAATTCCTATGAGTCTATATATTTATTTCTCCAGGATTTATGTTTTAAAACTGTCCTTTCTATAATTAGGGTTTCAAAATAAAAAAATATATAAAATTTACATTTCATTATCAATTATAATGTGAGAATTCCGATCGGTTTGTCTGTTATTCCATAACGTTACACAAATATTAATTTAATTTGAAAACCTATTAAATTACTGAAGATTAATAATGTAACGTTTCAGATTATGCGCCTTATAAAATAATAAGTAATCTGTGGTTAGCTTCTATTGTATCTATTGCCCCAGCCACGTCTGTGGTCGTCTTTATATTCATCCATACTACGCTGACGAGCCAATTCTTCTTCATCATCATTTTCTTGTTGTTGTTCCTTAAAAAGAAGTTTATATATGATAAGGATACCAAAGTCTATTGTTTTTTGTTATTATATAACAGACAGCGGAGCAGGTGGGTCTCATATACGGTAAGACAACACCGCCGCCCATGAACAACTGCGCCACAATTCGCGCAATGGTTGTGTTAACGGATTCTTATAAACCGCACCTTTATAAGTCAAAGTTTTAGTAAATAAATCCTATCGATATTCTTCTTAACTCGAAAACTCATTAAATCGAATTTTTTAGCTTTGCCCTTGACATTCAAGTGATCGAGATCCCACTGTATATACCTTCCTAATTTCCTCTGCTTCGTCACCATCTGTTTCTGTATTCTGTATCGTTGTATGCGGAATATTGGATGCAGCTGGAAATCTGAAACACAAAACATAAAACTTAGTAATATGATTAGGTACTGTTCCTAAATCGTTGTTTTAAATGTAAGTACAATTATTTACAATGCTCGTACGATTTTTATACGCAGTATATATTGTGATATTTCCTATATTTTAGCCTATCTAACCTGACTCTTATTAGAATTAAGGTGATTTTTTTTATGTTAAAGCATACCATGGAGCAGGTGAGTCTCCAATACAGTAAGAGAACACCGCCGCCCGCGGACAACCGCGCATTGGTTGTGTTGCCGGCTTTTTACTCTCACTCACTCAGCAAATCACAGTAGTAGAATCGTTTCAAGTACCACTATCATTTCACTCTGAGTTTTCTGCGAGCCAGTGGTATCACTTAAGACGAGCCGGTCCAATTAGTGCGTCCACCTATACTTAGCATGGCTCTCTCACGGGTGAGATTTTTCAACTAATCGAATGTATTTAAGGCTATAGAATTGATTTTCTATACTCACGTGCCCTCCCGGACTCGCTTGTCGTAGAACTCTTCAACGGTCATAGTAGGCAGTGCAGGATAACCCGCGCCATACACTGCCTTTTGTACAGCATCACGTGTTATTATCACCGGCTTCAATGGAGGCGCTCGTTCGCGTTGCTTAGGCTTTATTTCTGACAACGTTACAAACTGATAGGCCAATACTTACTTTAAATAGCCATGGATGTGTCTGTTAGAAACAAATTTGGTCAAATCCAAAAATAAAGACTCTTGAACAGAGTAAACCATCTTGTTATTGCTACCGGATTCAAAAAGAGTCAAATCGAAACCAATTCGTAGTTTAATCAGATATTACTAATCTAAGTGAATCCATATGGATTCAAACTCTATAGACCGCATGTGCAGGGTGTTCAGAACGAAAAGTCGTTGATTCCCATAAATGCTCTCGAATGAATTTGATCATTCTTGTTTCTAACAGACCCATATTCTCTTTTACCATTATTAATGATAAAATTTGTCCGGTTTTGGCAATTAATAATGGTAAATGCAAATTAAAAAGAGTGGTACAAAATTTAAAAAATGGACATGTTGATTTAATTAACTCTTGAGGCCTGTAGAATCAAAGTCAACTAAAACCGAAATGTTAAAATTCAGTAAACTAAAAAATTTATAACTTCATTTAGGTAGCTACGATATTATATATTTTAAGATCAATTTTTAAGGAATGTAAACATTACTAAAGATATGAATATTAGATTTTTTTATATAGTATAGCGGACAACAAGGCAGGTGGGTCTCTTATATCGTACAGCGCCGCCCATGGACAAACGAACCACAGTCCGCGCATTGGTTGTGTTGCCGGCTTTTTACGTCACTTAAGCGACATATTTAAGGGCCTCCGATTTTCTCACTCACTTAGCGAAACACAGTACAAATACTGTTTCACGTTGAGCATTCTGTGAGCCCACGGTATCACTTCGGACGAGCCGACCCATTTAGTGCGTCTGCATATGCTTCAGCATGGCTCTCCCACAGATGATAAATTTATCATATTATTAAAAATTTATCTATATTTGAGTATAAAGTGATTCTTAATGTTATGTTATGTATTTCTACATGAATTAGTAAAACAAACAATAGTTTTCATAGTGTGTTTGTCATAGATGATATTTTTTATATGTAGACAGACTTTAGTAACCACATTATAATCTCTCAGCATTCATTCTATTGAAAATCACAAGCTACAATTGCATCAAATTGATGTTGCAATAAACACTAACTACTGGTTTCTAGAGTAACTAAAGCAGGATGATAATTTAGAAAACCAACTAGCCCTTGTTCCATGATAATGTATCTTACCTCCGGCATGTTGTGCCATATATTCCAATATTGGTTTCTCCTGTTCAATACTGCTCAACTCATCTAAGGCTTGATTCACATAATTTAATAGCAAAGTTATGAAATACTCCCTCTTTTTTTGATCATCTACATTGGGAGACTCCATAGATTTTGCTAAAGTACTTAGTTTTTCTTTTAACTCTTTTATTTCTTTATATCTCTTGATCTTTGCTTCACGAGTCAATACCTACAACATTTAATTTAAATAATATTGAGTGGTATTTAAAAATAAATCTTTTCTTCGGTGATATTATTTTAATCTGAAAAAATGTTTATATGTATCTGCATTTTAAAATATTTTCTTGTTTAGAATTCATCATAAGTTACCAATAAATCCCAAAAATTATAGCCAATGTATGATATAGAGGAATAAATAAGAAAAATATATTTAAAATATCAGAGAAAAGAGAATTTCATCTTTTTTTAATATGCATTCATAATTTGAATGAGTGTGTCAAAACATTCAAACATTTAAAAAATATATTATATATATTAGAGCTTACCAAGCTTGCTATTTTAGCCTGTTCATTTTGGATTCTGGTTGGAGTGTTATCATCACTCTTTGTTTGTGGTACTTCAATATGTGTGACACCATAGTCATTACAACGCTGTAGGAAATCTCTGAAAATATAACATTTCTTATATAGAAAATAATTAATCCATGCAATAATGGTCTAACTGAATCTATTACCAAATAAAACTTAAAATGATTTGTAGTTATAAACATCTGTATCAAACAATTATATTAATTGTTTTATCTTTCTAAAAATTACACTTTTATATAATTTTTAAATAACTTACTTGAAATAAATTTCAGCCAAATTAATTATATCCTTCCTTGGTTGGTTACAGAGTTTTAATGTGAGAGTCCCCAGAAGAGCTGGCAACAAGAGATACTGAAGAGTCTCTGTGGGTAATTCTTCTAATGTTTCATTTTTACTAAACATGCCAGAGAGAGAAACTAAGTTGGTTGCTTTCTCAAAGTTTGATATTGTTGTCTTTATAGTCATCTATAAAAATAAATTTATTTTTAAACAATATGAAGATATTATTTACCAAGTGACAACCACTTGGTAAATAATATCTTCATATTGTGTACAACACACTCACACTTTTTAGTATCATTATTTACATGTAAACATATATTTCTCCTTTTTTACATTTCATATCAGGGATAGTTTTCTCTGTTATATCTCAATATTTTTCATATAAAAATGTCATTTTGTATTACCTGTGCGGCATCACTATTGATTGGTTCACTGCCGGTATCCACTTTTTCAAACAATTTCATAGCATTATCAAATATACTCTTTAAAGATTCAACGTCAGTAGATTTACTTGGCTCGTTATGTGCCATTATTAATCTAAGACAGATTTTAGATACTTATTTAAGTAATCTATTTCTATTTAGTATTTTTGCGTCCTGTTTTCTTGATCTTTAGTCAGCTGATGGTCGTAATGTTAAATTAAAAATAGTCAATTGTCAACTAATGTCTTCTATGTAAAAATTGATGAATAACTGACAGATCGCTAATTTTATAAGGAACAGTATAAATGATAGGAATAGCGATCCTCCGCTCATGGATACCCCTAGCCATGTATGCCAATATATGTTGAATAAGTTAAAGATAGTATGATTCCACTATAAAAATTATTGAAATAAAAATTGAAGTTTATATCTACAGCAACTTGTCACAGATGTTATTACTATAAACAATCTAGTTGATAACTTGAAGGCGGGAACAGTGCACGTATTTGGAATCTACGCAGTACTGCTCGGAAAATTCATTAAATTGATTGCTATCGCGCATGCACCGGCCCGGGAAATATTTTGAGTATCCTTGTACCAAGTGCAACACGGCCGTCATTGAATATAGACATAGTTTTCGTGGAAGCCAGTCTTCTTAATCATTCAGGTAAGGAAATAAATTTAAAAAGTTTTTAATGTCGTAGTTCGTTTTTGTTTTTCTATTGTATTGACATACAAGACCTGTAAATATCCTGAATTTAATTTAATTAGACTTCAATATTTAATAAGTAATTTGAATCACTTTCTATTACTTCGTTATACAATTCTACAGACACCATAAATTACCTATAGGTGTGTGAACTTGAAACCTGTACTTAGTTCAAGTAATTCAACAGGTTTTTCACAAGTATTATAACAACAAGTGGCCTAGTACAATACAAAGAACAGTTTTATTTATTGTATGTGAATATCAGATTCAGCATTAAAAATATATTTCACTTGAAATTTTAATAAAAGGTCAACAAATTACAATGTCACGGCCTTGAATCATGACCTATTGAAATAATCGCCGCTACCCGTAAATACATTTACCTGATAATCTGCCATGATTGAAATTGCGCACAATAGAATTATTGTATATTTATTAGGTTCAAATATTACCTACATATCTCCGGCAAGTGGTAATCCCTTAGAATATATTAAACAAAATACAAAATAAATCATACAACATGATGATTAAAACAAGTTTCAGTAACATGGTAGAGCAAAATCTTGTATGTCTTAAATATTTGAGTCATACTGTTTGACTCATAACAATAGAAGCGAGCCACATTTGTGCATATATTTTAATTAAACAGTGCAACATGAGACATATCGGAATTAACTTACGTTAAACTATTCGTCGCTAAAAGGCAACTATTCGTCGCTTTTTATAATATAAACTACTTTACGTAATTAATAAATATGGTTTTGATTACTATCTCTGTTTTTAAACTTACGATCTTATTAAAGAACACAATAACATCATTATAATCTATGTATCATTATTATCCTAGTACTTATGTAATATTTTTCACACCTTAACCGCAGAATAGTACGTCGACATTTTCTTCAGAGATTTAATTAATTAATTTTATTTCAATGAGGAAGTACTTGTGATTGAAATAATTATATAAGAATGTGGAATTGTGTTTGAGCATAGATTTTTTCGCACGAGAAATAGACTTTTTTTAAACTAGCCTAAGGTATGCTAAGATTATTGAAAAATAAAGAGGATTGAATATAAATTTGATTTGATTGATTTGATTTGAATATAAATTTTCTTTTATTATTCCAATATAAAGATTGTTGATTTACAAACTATGTAGATCACTTGACACACGACTGATGAACATGCTAATTAAGCCAACATAAGAGTATCAGTAAGAAATTGAATTTGTTAAATACTTATATGATAAATAAATACTTGTGTGTTATATGATCTTAATATATTTGGTTTGGAAATATCACGAACTGAACAGACAAAGACAACTCAATAGATTGAACTCGTGCGACAAAAGTCTCCGTTCAAAGTCATTAAATCTATAAAAAAGATAATTCCCGCTCTATAAATATATTCAAAATATTTTAAGACTAACGGTATCGAATACATAATCTATCAACGACTAATCCTATAGAGAGCTTCTGGAAAATTCTGGCGGGAAACAGTTAGAAGTGGTCAGCAGGATGCGGTCATTATAACGAATGAGTCGCAACTCGTCAGATTACTTGTATTGTCGACTCACCACTTTGTAAAAATCACAATCACATATCACTGGGCTATAAGAGAATTATCACAGTGCATGTTTGTGTACCTTTTCGGCTGATATGGATAAAAAGATGCATAAATCTATTGAAAAATGTTCGTGTATTTAAAGAGTTTGCATTCGATAAACAGAATGATTAACGTCAATAAAAATGTGCATTAATTCACTAGATGTCTTTGTTTACTGTTGTCGTGATAGTTTGGAACAGTCGCAAATCAATACTCGAAGTTGCGCACCTGACGCTTGCATACTGTATGCATCTTATATTCTATGAAAACGTACATTTCAAACTATTCCGTAACATCCGTCGCAAGGATTTTAAAAACGTTATAAATAATAATTTTAATACACACATACAACCTCCTTACTATTTTTTTAATATAATATAATTAATAACTACATGTTCTGTAAAGTTGTAGTACATTGTTTGTTCCTATAAGGAATAAATATCGCAGATTTTAGATTTTTTCGGGCAATTTTTACACCTTGGGTTACATTATTGAATTTTTATTAAGGATCCCTATTTTTTCGACAATAAAGTCTATTTAGCCTTCCTCCATGAATGGAATATCAAAAGCTGAAAGATTTTTTTCTATATCCGAAATGCGGTCCCTGAGATTAGCACGTTTAAATGTTGCTGAAAGCCATGTTGAAGCATATACGATCCACTGAGGATATCGGAGGTTCTAAAAAGTGCCGCTTAAGCGGCGTAAAAATCCGGCAACACAATCAATGCGCGGACTGTGGCGTGGTTGTTTATGGACGCCTGTGTTCTCTTACCATATCGGAAACCCACCTGTTCCGTTTTCCGCTATAGAATAAAAAAAACAAACTCTTAAGTTTTAATATGATTATATTATATCTATATATTAACTTTTAATAATTATAGTGATGAATCAATTTAATCCAAATATTTCTAAACTTTTCCAGGTTTAAAAGAATGGGTGAACGAAGTCGTTGAATTACAGAAATGAAAATGGAAAACATAACTGTACTCTTTTTGTGTATGCTTACATTACACCTTGGCTATGGCTTCAACGGAGACAGCTTCGAGCTGGAATGTCCAGACGAATGCGACTGCCACTATTTCAGGATTAACTGGGTCACAGATTGTTCGGAGAGCAATTTGACTGAAGTGCCATATGACGAGCTGAGCCTAAGCGTATACATTTTGGATCTCAACGGGAACAATATAACGGACCTCAAATCATTCCCCAGTGATATTAAGATGAGGAGATTGCAAATTGCGGACAACCGTCTAACAAGAGTCGCGCGGCATGCATTCAAAGGACTCGAATATTTGATAGACGTTGATTTGTCTGGCAATAACATCACTTATGTGGACCCCGAGACGTTCTTGTAAGTACTGTGGGGTAATTGGATAAAGTTTGATTTTAAATAATTTACAATTACAAAACAAACTTAATATTTAACTGGTATTGGCGTTTATTAAATTAATGTTTGATTATAATTTCATCAAATTTGGTTTAACATTCCAATTTATAATATTAGTAGCCGTAAATTTGTATTTTTAATTGGATATGTGATTATAAATTTTAATTTTTTTATTATTATTTTCATTTGTTTATTGTTGGAAATATAAGATTTGTTTTTAGTAAAAAAGGTGGCAAACGAGCAGAACGTTCGCCTAGTTTACGCGATCTAATTAGTACTTGTGTAAGGTTATGTCGTAAGGAAAATCCACTAAGATCTACTGACTCATTTATTTCGTAGTTAAAGTTATGTCTATTAGAGTATCATAATGCTGTAATAGACTTTATAACTTGTGTCTTTGTTTACGTAAGTTATATTTTCTCACGTTCGACGATCCATTGTTCGGTTCAATCACTGAATAATAGAGGTGATGACAAAATTATAGCAATTTATTATAACTTGTTGCGGTCTAGCTAAGATACAATTGCCACTCGTGATGTCAATATTAGATAATGACCACGCAAAATGTGTATTGAATTACTTATCAAGTACTGACCCTATTTGAGTTTACTTTTTGCAAACAAAACATCTCACATTTTTATGGTATAGCAGATAACGAAGCATGCGAGTCTCGTCTATGGTAATAGATTACCGCCGCCCATGGACATCTGCACCACAATTCGCGCTTTGTTTGTGTTACCGGCTCTTAATGCCGCTTGAGCGGTATAATTTTAGATTCTGTGAGCCCGTGTTATCGCTTTGGATTAGTTGAATCCGATACTTCTCGCTTCGTAGTAGGCTTATTAAACCACATAACTACGAGGCCATATTAAATATATTGTAATTTTCTCAATTACAGAGATTCAAGAGGTCTCCTGAATGTTGAGCTGCAGGATAATCCCTTGGGAGTCATCGAAGGGCCATTTTTGATATCTGGAACACTTCAGTATCTAGACATAAGCAACTGTAAAATTACAAACATAAATTCGATGTTCTTTAATAACATTACATCAATTACAACGCTGGACCTATCAAATAATCCTTTAGTTATTCTAGATGATACTGTATTTGACGATCTAACCAGCTTAGAGACGCTGAAGTTGAACGATTGCAAATTAAAATACTTATCCGATAATATTTTTGCGGCATTGGTAAATCTCAAGAACCTAGAGCTAGCCGGAAATTATTTGAGCGAAACGAACTGGCCTGAAGTTTTAGGAAAGCTGGGTCGACTGGAGTATCTGAATCTTAGAAATTCGCAGATCACTTATTTGTCAGAAGACACGTTCTCAAATTGCACAAACCTTGTAACGCTCGTCTTAGCTGACAACAAATTGCTCGACTTAGATCTGGCTGCGACGTTGGGTAACAGCGTCAACCATTTGGAATTGCTCGATCTGTCAAATTGCCACATAAAAGGTCCCATTTCCGCAGAAGCCTTTGCAAATACAACGAGATTGAAGTCTTTGTACCTCTCCGGGAATCTGCTGTTTGCTCCAGATCTACAACAAGCATTGGCACCGTTACCGAAGTTGGAAAAACTTTTCCTTAGCAATTGCGGTCTTCGAAACCTTCCAGATAATTTCAATGTTTTTGAAAATCTTATCGAACTCGATATTTCACATAATCCTTTGGTGAATGTGTTTACGAGTCTGCTTGCACCACTCGATAAACTAGAATATCTTAACATGGGTTACAGTAATTTGTCGTTCATTGGGCCAGATACCTTTTCACATATGAGCTCAATGAAGCGGTTGGTTCTTTCTGGAAATGACTTGTTGTCCCTGGAAGCTGGACTTTTTGGTAACCTTACACAATTGACTACTTTAGAATTGGAGTTTTGTGGGCTTAAGAGAACCTTAAATGCAAATGCATTCTTCAAAAACCTTACATATACGGACATAAGGGAAATAAAACTTGGCGGAAATCCCTTAATCATTCCTGAAGTGGGCCCAATGTTCCCGAAGGCGCTTTCTCAAGTGACAGTGTTAGATTTGAGCAACAGCAACATAACATCATTGAACCCAGACGCTTTCAAAAATACTGAAAATATTACAGTTTTAAATTTGGCTGGCAACAAAATCTGTTCTGGCGATGGAGATTTGTCATTTTTGGAAGTTCTTCATCATCTTGAAAAAATTAACCTCAGTAACAACAACTTGACGACAATAGAACCACAAGTATTCGTGCATAATCCAAAACTACACTCACTGAACTTAATCGGTAATCCCTTTATCTGCGACTGCAAGATCGCTGAAATGTGGGACTGGGCGAATATGATCAAGGGTGATCTCGATGTTCTCGTAGGAGCGAAAAGCGCTGAAAAGGATATTGTCGTTAAGGGAAACAAAAAGAAGCGAAACTTATACTGCCATTATAAAGAACTGCGCAATATTACGATTACGGCAAACAAAACAGTACCGGGCAGGCGACCGTTCGCTAGGCACAGAGAAATAACATTTGCAAACAGAACTTGGGCCAAGTATGTAAGGGAATCAGGATGCGAGCCCGTTGTGAAGATATTAAGGCCGGTTGCCCTGGTAGCTGATCACTTGGAGAATAAGGAGAGTCCTTCGATTCCAACTGTTATTCTAACTCTAGTAGCTGTTATTCTTGGCGCTGTTATGGTTTTGACTTGGAAGCTACTTCGTAGACGAACGATATTTGAATTCGATACAGAGGATCATAGGAAAAATAGTTAAATACCATGGTAATGTTATCATAAACAACATGTTGCATGCTTATGGAGTTACGTTACATTCAGCTAAGCAAGAGAGGTTTATATCGTTAAAGGAAATTGTTTTACAAAACGATTGTATCATTCTCATAATATAATGTATTATTACTAGTCAAATTAAAAAAAAATAACTACAATATAACGTTACCTTTTAGATTGTAGAATATAATGTAATTTATTTCAGTATTTTGATGAATAAATAAATCCAACACATGCGATTTGTTTTTATTTTGCAATTGGTAACTCTAGATCTGATTGTTCAGAATCAAGACTATTTTTCTAAGATCTAGTTTGTCTTATAAAAATTTTAAAACAAAAGTTTGCTTGGTATAATATATATTCGTTATTTTTTTATTAATCATAGTAACGTATGTCATATGGCTCTCAAAAAAAACTTTTCAATCTTGAAAACCTCAACTGTTATAACCTTCATCGAAAATTATTCTAAGACGATATCTCTAAACAAAATCTTTCAATTTAAATTAAAGACTACAGCAGTCTACATATTATATGATAACAAACTAGTATTTTGAAGTTGCCATCGGTCATAAACAACCCGCGAAGGTTTTTTTGAACCATTTATAGGTCGAAGTAAGTTTAGGGTAGGACGTCCACCCACAAGGACTTGTAAAAGTCGCCAGAAGATGCTGGATTCAGGGCGCCTCCGAGAGGTATACATGGAAATTCGAAGGGGAGGCCTATGTCCAGCAGTGGACGTCCTACGGCTAAAATTATGATTATGATGATGATAGGTCGAAGGTTCCCTGTCCTGCAAGCATGAGTATTTAACATACTTATATGTTAAAAGTGCGCAAGATTATTTTTTAATTATGTATGTTAGAAGTGCGCTGCGCAGCAAGCTGTCAACTTCAAAAAAATTATTATTATCGCACCGAAATGGTTGAAAGATCATCAAGGTCCGTATGTATATATAATATATAAGTCCGTATGTATATATATATTATAATATATAAGTAATGTATTAGAATTTATGTTTTAAATATTTGTATGATATTTTATATAAATTTTATTATTATATAAATTAACGCTATAATTAAGGTAGAAATATGTAGGAGCGAGAGATATAGTCAGTCTCCTTATTTTCATTGATTAGGTTCCTATAAGTAGCATTCAGTCCATAAGAATTCAGCTAGAGCTTAAAGAAGTAGATGGCCAACTATTATGTAGTTTATTACGTCAAACAATAAATAAATATATATATATATGGTTTATTTTTACTTTTCTATAATTTAAAAATATCAAATCGACTGATTTAATTATTTCTGTTTTTATTTACATACATTGAATTATAAATAAAATTACTTGGGGTGCAATGGTTATTAAGTAATTTTACATTTCCTAAGATCTAAACAGGTTGTCACAATTAAGTCTAGGCGGAACCTCTTGCTACGGTCACTGACTCGCAACTATTTTTTACTTGAATTGCTATTTCAAAGAGATACAAAAAAGTTCATCACGTAACGTATCGATAGCGAAAGTTTAGTTGCACAAGTTAGTAAAAAAAATTCAATTTCATTCACTAATCTTAAAAAATACAAATTGAACCTTTAATCTCTTAAAGCGTTTTAATTTGTTTTTATATTTGAACAGTTGTTAAAATCGCGTTAAATTGTATTAATTTCAATGAAATTAATAAAAATATTGTTTTATATAAATTTAATTAAAGTACAGTATGACATTCCTATTATATACATATTACATTAGTTATAATTATACTTAATTAGCGATTTGGTTTTTAAAAATAATATTACAACTTCTATCTATCGACTAATTCGCTTGCTGCCCTTTGTGCTGGTTTTTTTGATAAATAAATTCTCTCTGTATATCTTTTTACGCGTTCCCTGCTTTTCACTTTTAGGATTATTATTCGATGCCATTGCTGCTAATTCACTGTCTAACAACTGTGGTATTGATATAGGTTCAAAGCCATACTGAAATTGTGGTTCCACAAAATGGGTTTTACTTTTGTACTGAAGTAACGGGCGCGTAGCATGTGCGGACGCGTCTTGACCTTCCTCGCTCGAGTAGTCGTGTTCGTAGGCATGAGGATTCAATTTCTGCTTCTTTAATTGCTTTTGCTTTGGCACGTAGTACTCGTAGCTCGGTACGGATATGTATTTCGTATTTTTCTTTTTATCGTCGTCGTCATTATGATGGTAGCTCTCCGGTTTATTGTTTTTATACATTTTATAATAGTTCTCCTTATTTCTGTAGCTATCCCGTAGACTTGTCGGTTTGCTAACAGCGAAATCTAAAAAATAATCCTCGTGCATTTTATCTCTCTGATCCTTGTAGTTTCCTCTTGTCTCCTTTGGGTAGTCATCATTTTCACTTTCATACTGTTTAAATGGGTTCTTCTCTATATTATATTCGGAATAGTGGCGTGGTACACCATATGCCTCGGGATTATAAATGTCTCTGTCGTTGGTATCTCGTGGCTCATCGTACGCAGCGAAACCGTAGGCTGCATCTTTATAACTCTTTTCGAAGTTTTCTTCACTATTTTCGGGTTCTATATACGTTTCTGGTTCCGGTTCTTGCTCCTCCTCAGCATCAGCGGATTCAGTATTGTCTTCTTTAGGCTTTTCGTTAAGGACTGGCGATGCAGAATAGTGCGGCCTCGAATATTCGTAAGTGACAGGGTGATTTTGAGGTGGTGAAGGTGGATTTCTTGATGATTGAATGTGTTGATTAGGGTCAACTCGGATGTCGTCCTTTCCTTGATGGGGATGAATTAATTTAATATTCTCCTCATATTCAGGGACTATTGGTTGAAAGTATTCTTGTTCTTCTTGCTTCGTGGCGACATTTTTATGAACACGGTTAATAAATAATTGAGGGACGTGGTAGTGTTTTACAATATTAGGGTCTTGCTGATTATTCGTGTGATAATATTGTACTTGTTTTTGTTCTGGTTGTGTTTGGTGAGTATTTTTAGAAGGTTCTACATAACGTACATTATGCACATGATTTTTCTCTGTATTTCTATTATATTCAAGGTTCTCTTTGTTATCGTCGGATTCTTCAGAATTATTCTTTGAGCTTTCTTTAGGATGTTGATGAGAATCATGGTTTTGTTCAAAATTAGCTTGCTCCTCTGGTTTAATATTAAATATAAGATGTTTAGGGCTTTGATTGTTTTTATTGGTATGCTGATGAGGTTCCTTGTTAACAGTTTTGGAGTAAGTATAATGAATAGGTTTCTGTTCTGTGTGCTCTTCGTAGCTATGTTGAACCGGGACTTTATCAATATGATGTTCATAGCTTACAACAATTGGTTTTTTCTGAGTATTTTTTTCGTAACTATAATGAACTGGCTTACCTTCGCTTTTCATTTCGTACGTATACGTTTGAGGTTCCGATTCAGTTTTCTTATTGTAACCAATTTTTTGTTCTGTGTATGTTTCCTTATAATTTGGCGAATCAATATTATAAGAAAATTCAGGGTTCTCATTTTCTGAAGGAGGGTCATTGATAATTTCTGGCTCTTCATCAGATTCCACGTTATTCACCTTCTTCGTATTCTTAGGTTTATCTTCACTATCATAAGACTTCGTGTTCTGTACAACGAATTCCATCTTATGAGATTTGACTTCATCTAAGTTCACGTTTGGAGTCTCGCTGTAAATTTGTTGATTAATTCTAGGAAGATAGTGTTGCACTTGTGGTACTACTGGATTTGCAAAAGTTAATGGTTGCAAAAGATTAAGGTCCAAAAGAGGAACAGGTGGTTTAGTAATCAGATTTAAGGATATCTTCTGGCCATTAGACAAAGTCGTAATAGTTGTTTGCTTCGGTACCTGTTGAAGTTGATGTGAATTATCCGTCTGTGCTGTCTCTTGACGCGATGGGTTTTTATCCAGACCTTGATGGGTTGCGGGAGCTTTCTGTAGACGTTGAAATTTAGGCACACTCTGTAAATTATTGAAATTACCTGAGCCAACCGAATTCTTATAATCATTTATGTTGGTAGTTGAATGCTGCTGAACTGTTTGGGGTTGATGCTGGTTATATGTTTGTATGTTTCCATATGCGAGTGGCTGTTGTAGGGTGTATCGACTAAGAGTTGATTGTGGAAAAGTCTGCAAATTATATTGAGAGGGTGCGAAGAAATGTGGGGTCACCTGTCGAAATTGGCTGCTAGGTGAAACCAGGGGTTGACTTAAGTGGGCTGGAAGATTTTGCAATTGGATAAATTGCCTCGGAAATGTGGCTCTGTATGCAAGAGCTTGAGGCGTATGCAAATATTTGTTTCCATAAGAATCCTTTAAAAATCCATTCGAATTTTGAACTAGAATCGTTTCTTCCTTAATCGGGATATTTTTCGGAGCTATCACAGAAGGCACTTGGAATGAATATGCTCCATATGGGACAGCACTAGCGTAAACACCCACCGGACCATTTCGATAAAGCCGGGATACACTTTCTGCACTAATGTTATCCGAGAGTCCAACTTTTGTCAAAACATTCTCAGTCTTGACTGAATGTAAGACGATAACCGTAAAGCACAGAGATAGAATAATCTGAAAAAGAAAACATACTTAAATAAACCAACAAAATAAATATCTCAAATATTACATTGAACGTTATATAGTTGACCTGGGCGTTAAACTTTCTCATAAAGTACTTTATTATTATTTTTAGAAAAATTTGTGTAAAAAAATATAATTTACCTTTGTCCCCATGGTGGGTGACCCTACGTCTACGAGACCGCGAGAAGCACTGCCTTTGCGCTTTGCTGCTTCGATCTTATATCGACGTCACAACTATAGACAACTTTTCCGCGCCAAAAGAAAACAACTAACAGCACACTTATTAATAAGATTACATGACCGACCCCGTTCAAGACAATCATAGCGTGAAGTTAAATTTTATTTGAAATAAACCGCACCCGAATGGAAATAAAAGACATAATATAAATAAAAATGATTAACTATCACCCTTCTATGTTACCTAATAAAAAGAAGCACAGCTTTGTTAAGTTTTTAATACTTATAACTAAGTAATACCTAATGACCTGCGCATTAGAATCCGCGAAATAGGTTAATTTAAATAACGATAAATTTCCATGAAGGTCAGATACAAAGACAGATCTTGGCTTATGTTGAAAGATAGTTTGTTAATGTCGTAATATTGCACTTCTTGCAGAATGAACATTTTTTTTGTTGGACTTACCGTTTAGTTTTCTATTTTGTTAAATTTTCTTGTAATAAAGAAATTAACATGGTATGTAGAAAGTCAAAAGATTCAGTAAAGTCTTACAAATCATATTGTAATCGGGGTTAATCAAATTCAATTTTTATATATTTCTTTAAGTGCTAATCATTAAATTCCCTGTACTTTGATTATTCGCATTTATATGTACAATCAATGCCTTCTCCTTTTTTCCCATTTGTTCAATAGCTTATATTAATTTAAAAAAATATATTATGGTGGTCGAAACTTTTATATTTATGTTTTTGTGTATGGACTCAACCACTTTCGGCATGCGTCCGAGCACTTCCCCTTATTAAACTTAGGTTCATTAATAATAATTATACACTTTTTACATTATACTAATTATTTATTGTTGGTTTTCTTTTTATACTATAGCGGACAACGGAGCAGATGGATCTCTTATATGGTAAGAGAACACTGCCGCCCATGAATAACCGCGCCATATTCCGCGCAATGGTTGTGTTGCCTGCTTTTTACGCCTTTAGAATAAAGAATAAAGACTTGTCTAAATTGCTTTAGAGCAAAAAGATCAAACGTTTGTGATCAAACTAGGAACTTTCGCTACACCAAGACCTACGTGCGGTGACCATGACCAAGTGAACAAAACCAACTCAAGAAAGTGCATGTATCATGTTACTGTGTCGCACTCTCCATACATTTCACATGAAAGGTCACAGGAATGATTATTAACCACAGCGACCAGTTTCATTTGAAGCGATTCAACGTTGATTTACTTATCTGAGCGGCTTGAGACTTTCAGAATATCGGTATTTGTATTGATACCATTTTAGTTTAGACCAATTCACGTCTCTTAGCATTGACAAACGAAATGCGCAAACTGTTTTTAAATCTGAGAATTTCTAACACAATTGGGATTTTTTAAGCACACGATATTTTGCCAAATTGTACATTCGCATGACTCTTCTACGGATGCATAACAATAAACATAGGGTCTATAAAATTCAAATAATCGATAAATTTTATGCTTCAGCTGAAATCTAAAAACATCTTATTTTGATTTAAATCGATACCTTGTTATATCACCATCACTGTGTCATCAGCTGCGTGTCTATAACATACAACATTATACTGTATTTTCATACCAATTGATTTGGCAACCTTTAAACGAAGAGCATACCCGCCTTGAAGGCCGTACGCACCCGCGGCCCAGCAAGACTAGTGGTGTTCAGAGGCAATGGCAGATTATCATAGTCCCTCCAGATATTCATTAAAAAAATAGATTCGTTTGTGACCAAGGGAATTTGATACAGAAAAACATCAAAGTAACGATCAGCTTTATTAGGAAAACTATTTACATTTTTAAAGTAAAACTAGTCAAGAAAATAGAAAGAAAAATTACTATAGCTAACTGAAGAATCTCTTCTGGTACGATATTTTAATCAAAATATTTTATAGTCCTAACAACTAAGTATAAATGAACAATTTTAATATATAATTTTATAATATAAAAATTAAGGAAAAAAACGTTCATCATCAACGAAAACATTTCACAAAAAACCTAAACAGAATGAGAGTTTCCAGCAAACAAAGCAATTGAAAATTAAGCGATGTTAACTTATTAGTCCGTATACAAATCGTAAAAATCTAAACTAAGTATATATATTATTAATTCTGAACCTAAGATACAAAACGGACACTGTCCATTACTTAGAAATAAACCCAACACTGTCCGCGTAATTATGCTTATTTTTTGCTAACATATAGAATATTGACATATTATACACAAATATATTTAATTATTTCATTATTTTATTATTTCCGTGTGGTTACCGGATCAGAATAGTACCACTCCCAGTCTTCCTAATGGGATGTCGTAAGAGGCGACTAAT
>DWCF01000963.1:0-35795 GCA_018230265.1 Delias oraia
TATATATCTATTAAAAATGTTCCAATATAATAGTATTATATATATATATATATATATATATCTGTGGCAATCGAGCAGGAGGCTCATCTAAGGTAAGCGTTCGTCTGCCCATGGATACTCCAGGCACTTGCAAATTCCTGCACCCGCAATTCAATTTATAACTATTGTATTACTTGACCTAAGGACTAATTGTAAAAAAATATAGCAGAGTTTCTTGCCGATTCTACTCTCCTAATTTCCTTCTGAATCGGTGGTATGTTCATAGGAACTTCATTAAAGCCAAAACTGAATAAAAATATTTGACTTTGAAAGAGAATATAGCGTCTTAATTCTACTACAACTAAATATTTATATAGGTTATTAATAATTAAAATAAGAAAATCAGAAGTCGGAAATCTTTCAAACAACATTTTAAGAGTCTTTAGCTACTACAAAAGTATGCTTGTATGTAAGTAGTACTTTGTAGTAGGTACATTTATTATGGTTATAGAAAAATTCCCAACAGAGGTATGAAGTGGCCTGGAGAAATATTTCAAAAATATTTCCAAATGAAACCTAATCACGGTAGACCATGCAGCTTATATGAGATAAAAATACTTACAGCGATAAACTTTTTAGAGCATAAGTCGCATTGATAAGGTCTGTCGCCTTTGTGAATAAGATTATGTCTGAAATAAAAAAAAAACTATTATTGTCCTATATTTAAGCTAGTACATTTAATAAGAAACACAATTTAATAGAACTTAAACACCAAGTTGCCAGAACATTAAAATTAAAAAAAAAACTATAAGTTATGCCTTTAATAAATATTAATAACTTAAATAAGTCTTTAACCTTTTGTTACACTCCCACTGATGCGCATTTGTTGGTGTAAAAACGAGACAGAACACAAAGTATTTTATTTAGACAAAATTTGTAACATAAATCATGGAGATAATTGACACCGAATTTAAAAGTAGTTAATTTCCCATAGTAACTAAATTAATTGGAAATCATTTCAAAACAATTAAATATGTCTTTTTTAGAAATAACTAAATTATTATTATTAGTACACACATATATGTAATTAAAATATTACCTTAGTAAAGACTTTTGCGTATAAAAACCGGCTCCACATATTTCACATATGTGGTCTTTGATGCCTGAATGCTTTTTAATATGTGACAGTAGATTCGCCTTGAGTGAGAATGTTCGATCACATTGTGTGCAGTTAAATTTCTTTTTATCTAAATAAAAATATTATGTTTAGAGTATTTCATATTTTCTTTACAACAGGTAAATAAACGAATCTATTTCATACGAATACTAAAAAAAATTGATAACTACGAATATTGTAACTAAAATAATTCAAAATGATTTTATTAGTTTCTACTTTTGATTAAAACGTTTGCCTATTACGCCAATTTCAGGCTTCCAATCAGGGCGGAACATACATAAAGCAAGTACGTACAAATTCGTGTGACATACAAAGTTAGTATTAACAATTTCTTTAAACCCCCTTCTATCTCTTATTCAGATATAATATGATGTTCCATGTCCCAAATAAAACTGTTTAAGCAGTATCCCAATATTTTATAATAAACTTTAATAGTCTTACATATCCGTACCTACAAGGTGAAGCAATCATAAGGAGAAATTTACAATACCACAGTCAGTTTACCACAGATAATACAAACAAATCTTACCTTCATGTGTTGACATATGATTTCCTAATGTATATGTAAGTATACCGCAAACAGGACAGACCATTTTTTCTCTTTGCTTTCCAGGTGTAGCATCTCTTGAGACACGAACATTTCTTTCATTTGTTCCCGGCTTAACAATTGTTGCATCTTTGGGCCGTTTCAATAATATGGGAGGACCAGCTGTACCGTTTTTTAATATAGGGACTGAAAGTAATATAACATCATAACAAGCAGAATTAAAAACAATTGAAAACCTCCTGATGTTTCTGTTAATAATATATAGGAATACCATAGACATAAAATTTTCGTCAAAATTTTCTCAGTAGGTTTATCTTGGAACCTGTGGTAAATTGATTTTGATGTTCAACAAGCTGCATTTTTGTATTTATGTTGAGTAAAAATATTTATAATAATTTTTAATAGAAGGAAGACTTTTATTACCAAATAAATAAGAAATAATACTCACAGCATGTAATAGTAGTAGTATGTTTACTGTCACTCTCATTAATTGTCTTTTTTACTTGTTTTACTACCTTCACTTTTCTAATAATAGTTTTTTTACCCTTAGTATTAAAAACTTTTATATCGCATAGCTTTGGTTTCTTAAATTTGCTTTTGGAACTTTCTAAAGGTGGTAAATAATCATCATCGTCATCATTATCTATGCCAAAATCACCAAAGAAGTCATTCTGAAAAAAATAGATAATATTGTGTAGATAAATTATTATATACTCTAACTTATCAGGGGTATTTAATAAGTTCGAAGAGGTATTGTTATTATAGATGTGTATCAAACTCAACAATCAGTACCTAGACAAGTTGGATTTAAGTATTGTAAAGACAGTTCTGCCGTTTTCTTAACAAAGTAGCAAGTTATTATTTTTTTCCAGCCTATCTAAATATATTTTTTTAAAAAATACCTTGTCCCTAATATCTTTACTTACTTCAAAATCATCTTGTGCGTGTTCCTCTTTAAATTTTTTATCACCATCAACTTTTCGTATAACTGTGTTTGCTATAATAATATCTTTACCATCTACTGGTTCAGACTTTGGAACACAATTTGGAGGAAGTACATCTATTTCCATGTCAAATCCAGGCTCAGATTTAACAAATGGACCAATTTCATCCTTTATATCAACAAGAGAATTAAATGCTATTTTCTTTGTATTTACTGTTGGTCTCAAACTTTGTACAATCTTTCTCATCTTTTTGTCAGACCTACAAGGATAACATATGAAAATTATATTTTTTAATAGTACTTTTCTGATAAAAGTTTGAAATTACTGTAACAAATACCTTTCCGCAACAGTTTTAAGAAGATAAGCTTTTTCCAAAGTAGTGCAACATTTAAGGCAAATTTTTTCAGGAAGGCCATCGCCAGGGAAAACCTAGAACCCAAAGTTATGACTTATAAATTCCACGATTTTGTAAAACATTAAAGATAACTTATTGTTTATAAAGATACTTGTGTATCTTTCGATGCGTATAATCATAACAAAACATATGTTAAGAGATTCCAAATAAGTAACTATATATTATACATTGTTCAAAATCAAAACAACAATCCAGGCCATAAAATTTAAGAAATAAGCATGTAATTACTTTGACATTAGCAATTGCCGTCAACATTTCAGCGTAATTTCCTGATAATTTGTATTTAAATAATGGACATAATGGTTTTTTAGTTGTTACACATATCCTACAAGACTTAAGGTCAACACCAACACTAGTGGGATCCAACATTTCGATAAACTAATTCAAAAATCCGTAAAATAAGATCGACTAAATTTTTAGCATTGGCACAACATAATAACCACAGAAATCACTTTTGTATATTGACAAACGACAACATAAGTGGCAAAGGTTTGTTTTCTTTCAATTCTATAGACATAGAGTGCCTTCCACTTGATGCTCACATCGCTCAATGACCTGCGGTCGCGCTATAGCAAGCTGTGGAGCCGTGAGTCAGGCGCACCTGCTGAGAAACCAGTAAAACGATGGCTAACGCACACCTGTGTTGAGCCTGCACGCGCAACGATGACTATTATATAAATACTCCTCCGTGACCGGCTACGAGTCAGTCATACATTAATATGGTAGGGTTCTATATAGGGACCGCGATTACAACCGCCTTCTCTGGATATGGTGGTGTGGACCTAGCATTAGCTGCTACATTTTACAGACCTCTTTGGGAAGTCGTTACATTGTATTGTACGAAAAAACAAAGATGGAAGAACATGTATTTTTTGATGTTGTTGGTGAATCACCATCAAGAAAACAATGATTGTAATGTGACTTATGCTGACGTCATACTCCTTCAAAACACTTCTGAGGCCCCCGCGCCGTTATATACATTTACACATTATTACGTTAAACACATTATACAAGTTATACACATATTTGTACACCCACGGCAGATACGATTTAAGAGTGATTTTTAAGGGTGGATATGAATACGAATTTTGAGAACGGTAAAATACCGAAGACATCGGTTTTTAATGCAACGCTTTAAAAACTTTCGTGCTAAGACCTCTCTAATGCTCAGAAGGAAATGGAACAACAAAAACTGCGCTCTTATGATCGCTTAGTGGATAAGCGGAGATTTTTTATGTTAAAAGGAAATCAATATTTGATTGTATAGTTATTTTGATTTTAAGGAAACAATAAAGTCACGAGATTAATAAGTATTTTAATTTAGTTGTAGCTTTTATTTATTACATGTGGAAAAAATAATTAAACAACTGAATTAGTTGCAGATCAATGATCATATAATAGAGAATTTAAAGTTAGGAGTATTTTAGTGGCTTATGATCGTTCAACATCTGTGGTATACAATATAGCATTTCTGTTTTTTGACAACAATGACATATTTGACAAACAACTATGCGTCGCATGATACCTACGTTCTGCAAAAAATAAAATAACTAGTATTTTGAAATTAAAGGATGTTTTCATTACTTAAATACTGAAGCATTTCATTAATAATTTATGTAAATCAACTCCATGTTGGACTATATCAAGATGTACTTAATAATTTAATGGTTTATAAAAATATGCGGTGAAAAATGTTATGATGGCTACGTTTGAAAATAGACTCAGTCGTAGAAAAGGTAAATATTCACTTATTTCGATAGAGACTATAGAATATTCTGAAATCTGCCAATCATTTATAGTCAACAATTTTGTTTTTATGTCTGTTTACATTTATCAATCATTTTCAGGCAAACCTGGTGGTGAATCATTTAGGTTAGACACTAAAAATAAAACACCTGAAGAAAATATAATTGATATTATTCAAGGTTTATATTTAAGAAAACACAGTGAAACTTCACCTACAACCAAAAGTGTTCCAATAGAATTTAGGTCAGGTTTGCGAACTACACAAAAATTTAGCTCTGAAACCATTAGAGTGTCATATCTCACTGCATTGGTTCATTTATGTAAAGAACATAGAAATAATTTGGGATTTTCAACTGATGAGTTAATGTCATGGTGAGTTATTTGGTTGTACTAAGTCTTGTTTTCAAAACACAGGAAAGGCTAAAAATGCAAGGAAGTTGAGGTATATTGTCATAAATTTATATTTATTTGTGCAGAATGAATATAGGACTCAGAACATTAGTGCTGCTGGAGTTTAGGGATTATTTACTTAAGCTAAATGTAATCAGAATGAATGATATGAAATAAATGCAAATAATATGTTATTTCTAAAGTATTATTTGCATTCATTCTCACTACCTTAATTTTTTATATAAATTTTAGGTTTAAACTAATTAAAAAAATAATAATAATTAAATTATTAAATAAACATTTATTGATTTAGCCACCCATTGCCCATTTATTACCAGCTATTATTTTTTGTTACTCAACATATATCTTTCAGTATTCGAGTCAGTTTAGTGGATGAGTCTATGCTCATGAGAGCAACAGCCTTAAGAGTTCTTAGATACTTGATACAACATGAAAGTGATGTTGCAACATTTAATGCATTGAAATTGCCATATCTTATTATACGGTTAGTATTTTTATTTATTCTCTGTATTAGAATAATTTTTAAATTAGAATAGTTTTTTAAGTTTCTTAAAAATACATGATATTGATATTTTAATTTTACTCCGAGTAATAAGGAGAATTTCATGTTTTAATTTTAAAATTAATCTTAAACTTTCATATGTTAATAATGAACTCAAGGAACTTAATGTTATAAACATTAGGTTGAATAATCAAGTGTCATATTTTTGATATAAATTAAGACAAATTTATTTAATCTAGATCGATGGACTTAATGCTACGCAATGAAGAGGAAAGAGCCCAAGCTTTGCGAGTTGTTCGAAGAATTATCGCAGTGGTTGGTGGATTGGAACAGTCAATGAGGAGACATAGAGCTGCTAACATCGAAGAGGGTTTACTGCGATGTCTGGCCTCTGTGGCACGAGCAGGTAGTGCCGGTGATGGCACTGGTGACAGACTCTCTCGACCAGCTATAGCTACTCTAGCAGAAATATGTAAGTATTTACTAGTATGTATTGGAATATTTTTAAAATGTTATAACTGACATGAAATAAAACTGGTCATTTATATTTTTATCCGATATAGCGGACATCGGTGCAGGTGGGACTTCTATATAGTAAGACACCACCGCCGCCCATAGACAAGCGCCCCACGCCCCTTTTTACGCCGCATAAACGGCGCAATTTCAAGGGCCTCCGATACCGTCACCCACTCAGCGAAATACGGTACTAGTACCGTTTCACGCTGAGTATTCTGTGAGCCCGTTGTATCATTTCGGATGAGCCTGCTGCTGCCTGCCAGCAATTTGTGCAGATGCACATGGTTGTCCAACGGGTACGACAGTGTTAAGACAGTCACCTGTCTCCTGTCAAGCCTTTTTAAAGACCGAATATATTATGAATAAAATATAATGTTCGGACTGCGTTTCGAACCCTATGCCTCTCGTTTTCTGGTAGCTTGTAAAACTACTTAGCTACGAGGCTAATAAATATGTATTGGAATATTTTTAAAAAGGTTATAATTGCCATTATACTATATATATTATATGATGATTATTTCTTTGTTTTTTAGGTGTATTAAATCCGGACCTCTTCATACTGTGTGGTGGTGTGACGGCTGTGACGAGACAGTTGGCTGAATGTGCAACGCCACGAATGGCTGAAGCGCTCTGCGGAGTCTTGTTACATATAATAAACGATCCACATTCGCGGAATAATGCAAGGGTCGATTTGACGTGTTTGAATTCGCCATACTGTGATTTTCACTTTCGACCAGCCGGTACGGACACGAGCAGGTAAGACCGTTATGAGGCCTAAAGATTCAAAGGCAGGTAATATTCTGTAAGCAAAAAAAAACGGTAACTTTATGGAGATTGCTACAATATTATATATATTTTAAGACCAATTTTGTAAAGAATGTGAACCTTACTAATAGTAATCTGAATTTTAATTATTAAAATTTCTCTATATTAGAATATATAGTGAAAATAAAATTACATTTATATTTCACAGTATACATATATTATATAAAATAAATCTTTAAAATGTATGTACGCAAATAACTTTTGAATGGCTGCATCATACTTGGTAATTATTAACATTATGTTGGTCATAAGGAAAAGGTTTACGTGAATAAAAAAATCTGTGTAATATTAAACTGCTGAATCGAATTGAATGAATTTTTTTGTATGTATTGTATGTATTAATTTAATGCATTCATTATTTTTGTACTCAGGGTTTTCTTATTTGTTTGTTGTTTGGTTATTATATGTATAAAAATCGTGTTATTTACACCATTTGTAACTCAAGAACGGCTCAACCGATTTGGATAAAAATTGATGAGGATCTTAGAAACAGAAGAAGGATAGGATTTTTATCCAATTACAAAAATGGAGGGTATATTTTTATTGTATCGGTTTTACGCGTTTGGTTGGGCCCGTCTGCCAGGGCCACTAGTATAAAATAAAGTAGTTGTCTTTGTTTTATAAATCGATATTTAAAGTTTATTAGTCATCTATTGATGCCTTTTTCACTTTTTGTTAAGGGACGTTTGTGTGATAAAGCATACTAAAGTGTTAATGATTTTGTAAATGATGTCACGCCTTGGGAATAAGGTGTTTATACGAGATATTCTTAGAGCAATTCTTTTATATGTATCTCACGGAAGCAAAAAATATTACCCTCTGAGTTTATTTCGACGGTTCTTCTCAGTAAGCTTAGCTTGGAACCCGGCGATGGTAGACTTATTTTGGCGTTCAACAATGCAGCTCCATTTTGTTTTTATGCATTTCTGCATTTCATTTCACTAAATTTTTTAATGTTTCTTTATAATTAATGTTATCATTCACCCTCTAAATAAATGGTTATTTAATTTAAAGAAATATAATTTGTTTATAAATAGGAATTACTAGTGCACCCAGCAGACATTGTTCTGCCCAGTAGGGTACTGGGTCTGACTTATGTGACACTTAATATTTCGGCCAATTTATATAATTATAAAGTATAGCCTATGTTTATTTAGGAAGGCAACTACATCACCACCGAAACAAATCAACAAAATTTTATTGTTTATTCACTTTACTTCGGCTATACCGTACGAGCCTGAAGCTTTGCCCGTTTGGATAGCCGCCGCTAAATACAAATTATTGGTAATTGTTTTAGAGATGAGCGTGAAATGCGTTTTACATGCAGCCGACTGGCGTTACTGTGTGTTTTACGTAGTTGGCCGGGCCTCTTGCATTTCTGTCACCCGAAGGCGGCCGGTGGCTTGAAGGCATTGGTCGCTGCGCTCTATCTACCTCGCTTAGAGGTCCGAGTGAGTACCCTAGGGTAAATGAATGGTATAGATTAATCTATAGAGAAATCCCGTGGGAGCCATGCTTAAGCACAAAATAGGTCGGCTCTGCCGAAGTGTTATCATGGCTTCGTTGTCCGCTATGCTATAGCATATATTTTTATATTTAATAATATAATATTTTTTTGAAAAAAATATTTTAAATGATGCCTAAAAGTGACAATAGTAAAATTGGTCACAGAAACACAAGAACTCTAGCCCTATTTTGCCGTGTATTTGCTGCTGTATGATTTAGTAGTAATATACATTATATACCAATGTTTTTTTATAGAAAGCGATACTGGATCTGCTCTACGAGTTGGTTGGACTACGACAACCCGAATGGACTGATGAGATATCTGTCGCATTGGATGCGGTTGATCCGTCAGATTTTCAGGTAAAGATCCATCAGATTTTACGCAAAAATATAATAGATCTGGTCTTATATCTAAATAGACTTAGACTTAATAGTTTCTCGTTATGCAATGGTAAGCTTATGGGGCTGTTTAGCTACGGGCTAACATTTTCGAGCCGACTACAGACTCCAGCTCTCTCAAAGGCTTCTAATTGTTTGAGAAATTTGGTTTTGCACTAATTTAAGGATAATTTGTACCTTTTTGATAGGAAATAAATATTTCTTATTTTATTAAATTATATACAATTGTCACAGTGTTAAACTAAATCTTACCGTTATATTTTTATCAAGCGGTTTCATTCATAGAGTACAATTTCTTATAAAATTCAATTTGAAAGTATAAAAAGCCGCGTAGATAAGTAGTTTAATAAGTTTATCGTAAAGCGAGAGGTATCGGGTTCGAATCCCGGTCCGGACAATTATAATTTAATTTATAATTTATCCGGTCTCTGGAACAGTTTAACAGGGGCCGAGCGGGTTTCTTAATACTGTCGCACCCGTGGAAGAGCCACGGTGAACCAAATGTTGACGCACTAATTTGGCCGAATCGTCCAAAGTGATACCATGGACTCACAGAATACTCGGCGTGAAATGGTAGTTGTACTTGAAATGGTGCTTCTACTGTATTTCGCTGAGTTAGTGAGCATATCGGAGAACCTTAAAAAGGTCGCGTAAAAATCCGGCAAAACAACTAATACGAGGACTGTGGCGCGGTTGGTCATGGGCGACGGTGTTCTCTTACCATATAGGAAACCCATTTGCTCTGTTGTCCGATATACCATAAAAAAACTAAATCAGGTAAATCAATTAAACTGTAATTATTTTTCGAATTTTGAACGGAAGGATAAGCTAAAGGATTAATATGAACCCTGTACAAATAATCGTGTAACTTTCAGGACTCATGGCGACTCAACGAAGACTTCGTCGCGGCTGAAGGAATAGCAATTCTACCTCACTTGGGAGCGACTGGCGCTGACATTATTGAAATTCACCTTGCTCTTCTTCTGCAGTGCTTTCTAGAGGTTGATAAAATGTTTTTACAATATTATAATAAGTTAACTTATTTTATAACGCTTGATATAGTTTTTAAGGAAATGAAACTAGTCGATCTTCCGCTACAAAAAGTTTATTTCTGGATGTTAGTATTAGATATAAGTTTATTTTAGTCGTCACTGAGGATAGACGCAATAAGATTAAAAGTGTCGCGAGTGTCGACGCGCGGTTCGGTACGGCAGCGGTAGTGTTGCCCGAATGAAAGACTTACCCTGTCTTGGTCTTGATCCAATATACCTGCTATTGATCTTGGTCTTGGTATTACGCTCCCAGTCTCGGTCTTGGTCTTGCAGCAAGTCTTGCAAATCTTGACATTACCTATAAGACTGTTGATATCTATTAAATTTTACTTCAATTCTTAGAAAAACCTATCAGAATAGGAACATTTTGAGGTTGAATTAGCATAGCCATACTAAAGACCAACCAGATTTATAAAATCTGTCTAAAGATTTAATGAGATATTTCAAAAATCACTGCCAAAAAAATAGCCTCAACATAAGTCTTGCAGGCTTAGTCTTGTTCTTGCTGAAGTCTGACACGTTCAGTCATTGCTAAAATTAGGTGGTCTTGGTCTTGCATTTGGGTAACACTAGGCAGCGGTGGCGCGTGTGCGATAGCCAAGAAGCTACCTTGACACTGAGCTAACGAAGCGTTCTCGCCGCCCGCGCAGCCGAACGTCGGCACTCTTTAGGAAGCCACAGGGTGCAGGGGCTAGTAATTTAATTACTACGTGCTATAGTATTAATTTAAAAAATAATGACATATATAGTCTATTCAAAATGTATTATGAAAATATGTTTTTTCAAAAAGTTATTTATTTATAAATATATATTTTGTTTCCTTGAAAGCAATCCCCTCGTAGAGCCTCGTAATTGAATAGTTTTATAAGTATACCATGAAGCGTGAGGTGTCGGTTTCGAAACCCGGTCCGAAAATAAATAATATAATTTATTCGGCTCTTAGTTGTTGTAAGGGCTTGTCAGTGGCCGGGCGAGCAACAGTACTCGTAATATCTTTCGCATAGTGTGTTGGCGATGTATATTTATTTATTTTATTTTAATATCAGATACAGATCCATATACGTAAATACAAACAAAAGGGAAAAAAAGATCTTTATTTTAAGTGACCATTAAACTTGTTTAGTTTTTTATCCATACATTTTACTTTAAAATGTATATGCAGCTCAAATGGTTTTGTTGGTATAGCTAATTCTATACTGGGTCGTACATAGAAAAATATTATTAAATTTAAAGACAATAAGAATTTTATATACTCAAATTTCCTTTCAGGTGGGTCTTCTAGACGGTTTGGCTGAAGTGATTGTAACAAGTGATACGTTCATATCAGTGAGGGCGACTGTACTATTGGGGCAGCTGTTACATTTAGTTCACATAATGATACCACCACAAATATGCAACTTAACACCTGCATTACCACTTCTGGTGTCGCAGGCGTCAGCTGGAAAACCTCAAGCGTTAGCAGCGGTCGCGGCGTTACAACGTCTCCACTCTATGCTGGAAGTTAGACCTGCTAGCAACAGCCTGTTCCTGGATCACATAATCAAGTACTGCGCGGGCGCGTACAAGGTTAAAGAAGTCACGAAAAGTCGTAAAGAAAAAGACAACGCTAACTTGAAACCGCGATACCCACAGAACAGTATTGAGTTTTTGAACGATTCGGACGAGAACGAACCCAAGAGGCACAGTGTGGGTTCGCGGGCGGAGGTATCCTCGAGGAATGTTAGTGCGTTAGTGAAGAGTAAAAGTGTCAGTTCGCGGACTAGTGCGGCTGTTAGTAAGGTGACTAAGTCGGCGTTTTTCAGCCTGTTTGAAAGGGATAGCGATAATCTGATACGCGCGTCGCTCGTTATGCAGAACAAGGACGGGAATACGTGGAATTGGGAGATTATACGGACGATTTTGAAGGTAAATGATTTTTTATGTTTATTTATTCCTGTATCCTCTGATCTATATGAACGTACGTACGATAGGTGTGCAACTTCAACCTACCTAAATAAAGTTATCGACTTTTTGACCTTACTGAATATTTCACATTTAGCTGCCTTTTATTCTATAGGCCTCATTAATATAATAAAAATATATTCACAGGAATCCGATACGTGTATACTGAATCTAAACGACAGCGGCCATAAGGCATGGGCGGGTCGTATCATAAATTATTTGAAGCCATCGTCCAATAAATACTCTCACACGGACCTGTCGACCAATTGTAACGGCCATT
This sequence comes from Delias oraia, assembly GCA_018230265.1. Lineage (NCBI taxonomy): Eukaryota > Metazoa > Arthropoda > Insecta > Lepidoptera > Pieridae > Delias > Delias oraia. The sequence continues at coordinate 12,241 of DWCF01000963.1, forward strand.
CAGCAACGAGAGCCGGGTGCCAACTGATAAGACACCTTCTGAGGCATAACGATGTAAGTATAACCGAAGATCAGAATTTTGGTGACACCCCAGTTATTTTCAAATATTCATATCACTTCGATGTTTGTCATTCCATAACTGAGCGTTTTTGAGGCAATCTCACTAATCTGTGATATCAGATGCGGTCAGAAGTTTTTCTAAACTAATCCGACTTAGGAGCCGTCTATTAATAACGTGATGTTTTATTTAGCACTTTTTGACCTCACTCCCTCCCTTTTAGTTATATGTAGTGAGATTTAAGGCTTGACTTTCTTCCCAACCTTGTGGACCGTATATATATATATATATATATATATATTCTCTAGAGTCTGCAGCATAAATTACTTAATATAACTTTTTTTTTATATTTAGTTCTACATTTTTATTTCTATATGTTTTTGATACAAAGGAAGCTGCGACTCATTCCCAACACAAGTATCTAATGATTACTTACTGGGAAGATTTCGCCACAAACATTTTGTAAATACTTTTGAAATAAACAATTTTTTACATAAATGCTAATATTAAATAACTAATCTGTTTTTTTGCTGTTTAGGGATTCGTGGATGAAATAGTTTCGGGATCGCTGTCTTAGATAATTCTATAGATAAGTCAGGAATAGTATATATCTATATTTTATATGAAATCGCTAAAAAAATTAATATGCAATATTTGTTTAAAATTGTGTAAATCGACCGAAAAATATCAATTGTGTCGCATAAGGCGGACCCTGTAGCGTACCGGTCAGAACGACGCCTGCTGGGTCCACTAGTAAATGTAATGTATGTAAATGCTTTTTCTCCAGGCGGATTCGCAAAAGTTCCTTGAGGAGTTGTTCAACGATATTAGCCAGCAGATAGAGGCGATACAGACGGGCAAGAAGGCCCACGAGTGCCTCTTCAGCCCGCAGCACATGTGCAACACAATGTGCCAGATGTATTTCCTCTTTATCGGCCAACTGTGCCACTCCAATGCGGGATTGAGGCTCTTCAAGAAGTCTAATTTGTATGAGAAGTGAGTATTTTTTTATAATTAACAAACCCTTTTGAAATAAACTTAAAGTATGCTTCAATACTATTGTATAAATTTTTGAATTATTCATACCTAATCTGTAAAATAACAAAATACCTATCTGTTTTTTGCTGTTTAATTTATTAAGGGATCCGTGGCGGAAACAGATTGGGGATTGCTGAACTTTTTACTACTATAAAGAGAAAAGATTTGATATTTTTTTTATTAAAAATAAACAGAAAAAATCAGTATATGTATTTATTTTAGTTTTTATTAGCATTTATATATGACACCGCGGACCCCCGTATATTCGCGGGCTCAAGTTGGAAGGCAGTGTCGTAAAATAATCTTACTAATGTGAAATAATCGTTGCCTTTCAGCCTTTTAGAACTATCAACGAAAACTCATCACAGTTGTTACGTGAAGTTAGTTATATCTAGCCTAGACTACACGCTAGACGCGAGTCCACGTGATATTTTATCCAAAACCCTGACATGCAATAACCAAGCGTCCAGATTGTACGCCACTCGGTTCCTGAACGTTCTGATTCGCGCTTCAAGGAAGTCGCGTGATCTAATACGTAAGAAGACGAAGTTAAAAAAGAATTTACACGAAATGTATCCTCATGATGAGATGGAGGAAGTCGATATGGACACGTGGGTTCTGCAGATGCTGGTCGCTCAGATAAAGGACGAGTCGAAGGTGGTCGTGAAGAATGCGCTCGCTATATTGGAGGAAGCCTATACTGTTCCGGTAAGGTTATTGGCAGAGTGTAAGGTTTTTTCGTTTTCTTATGGCAACGGTGGAATACGAGCGGGTGGTTCGTCCAGATTAAGATTCATCGCTCATGGTACGTTGCCGGGTTTTTTTATAGAAACGCTTTTTTGTTGAAGGTCCTCGATTGGCTTTGTCTTATTTTGAAGTTAAATCTGTTGGATCATGTGTGAAATGTTATGAATTTGGATGCGGTCTAAATCCGCAATGAAGCTGAAGTAAAGCTTCCATCGGTTATGGAAATGTTAAAAATTTCGAGTTAGTAAGTTTGAGTTAACAAGAATTTCGAGATACATAGATCTTACTACATTGATAATATTGTGGCAAAACAACGTTTGCCGGAGTCAGCTAGTAAATTTCTAAATTTCATCAGATCTACCAAGAGAAACTCATGTCTCTGCGCGACAAGTTGGGCGAGAACTGTCAGTTGGACCGCGATGGAGAGGCGAAATGCGCGGAAGCCGGCCCGGGCGGTGACCATGCCTACTTGCTGTGGCTCGGCGTGCACATGGCCGCCACCAGGCACGCCCCCCAGGACCAGGCTGTCGCATTTATCCACAAACACCTGCATTATTGGGACAAGTCATATAACTATCGGTGAGTTTGTTTTAGTACAGTTGATTAAACTGACTGGTGTTACCCGTGGGATTGCTATGACGCACTAATTCGGTCAGCTCGTCCGAAGTGATACCACGTACTCACAGAATGCTCAGCGTGAATTTATATATTGCAAGTTTTGCAATTACCTATTAGAATATTGCTATTTATTAAAGTTTACTTCATATCTTAGAGAAACATATCAGAATAGGAACATTTTGAGCTTGAATTAGCATAGCGCCAATAAAAACCTTCCAGATTAATAAATGTCTTAAGATTTAATAAGAAAATCCAAAAATCACTGCTAAAAAGAATACGTGACTTAAGAGTCCTGCAGGCTTAGTCTTGTTCTTGCTCAGGTCTTACACTGTCAGTCTGGGTCTTGCACAAATGCAAGAACAAAGCTGAATTTGGGCAACATTACACACGAAACTCAGAAAAACATTTGAAAATAATTTGAGAGCAATAAATTTTTAACCTTGTCTCAATTACAATGAGTTTAAAATTATGTGTTTGTATGAAATGAAATATTTTTATTTAACATAAATACAAAATGTCTAATGAGATTCCCAGAAACACTGGAGTTGACCATTGCCAGTCTCTCATTATCTACAAGTAAAGGTTTGAGTCTGCTAAACATTTGTCAGTGTAAATTTTAAACATTTGATTTTTTTTACTATTAAGTAGTAAATTAACTCAATGGAGTCGCTTTTTTGACATGACGTTTTACTTCAACAGATACGTAAGGTTGTTGGAGGCTGAGATCCATGAAGCGTTAAACCTCAGTGAGGGCGGGCGTAGAGCGCGCGGGAGCCGTCGTACTGCCCGCCCTCCGCCCCACATTCTTGGGGCGCTTGCGATGCTCGCTGCACCTACGTATGGGCAGAGTTCCGCTTCCGCGCCGCCACTTGCACGGGCTTTGTTGGCTGCTGCCCTACCTGCGCACTACAAGGTGAGATTTAATTCAAAGTCAAAAATGTTTATTCAATATAACTTATAATATGGCGATGGCCTCCTCTTACCATTTCCACTGTTGTCTGTTCTGTGTAACACTTCTCCAGTTTTGACCTGCTCATCTTATAGAAAGACAGAACCTAGAGAGGCTTTTTTGATATTCAATAAAAAAATATTATTTATATTTCCCCAGACACTACAGCGCAAGAGTTGCTCGAACGAACAGGAAGTGATGGATCTGAAGGCATCTCTGTGGGCCGTGGGCAATGCGGCAGTCACGCCCCATGGGCTTCAAGTGCTCATGGGCATTACTAACAACCTTCTCGAGGACTCTGTGCCCGTACATGTGGTGCAATTGGCAAAGTACTGTCCCGTGTACTCTGTACGTGCGACGGCCTTCTATGTCCTGGGTCTTGTTGGCAGTACATATGACGGTGCTAACCTGCTATCGGAATTGGGTAAATATTTTATATCATGAAATATAATTTTAATACATATATTAAAACAATCATTCAAAATTCAGGATGTACGGCACTTTTAAGGGCTTCCGATATATTTACTCACAGTACAAAACACATTACAAGTACCATTTCACGCTGAGTATTTTGTGAGACCCTGGTATCACTTCGGTTGAACCACTATCAAGGTTTTACAGAGACCGAATAAATTATAAATTAAATTTTCCGGACCGGGGTTCGAACCCGTTACCTCTCCCTTCATGGTACACTTTTAAAACCATTAACCTACGAGGCTCTCTGTCCGAGCCGGGATTCATACCAAAATTATAGTGTAACTGTCACGACTTTTACATGTATAGATTTAAAAATGAAGAACAAAATGCATTACATTTTTCTGGCATATTATTTCCAGGATGGCTCTGCGTTAGGCACACCCGCCACGACCAATTCCCTGTGATCGCTGACGAGAACTTTCTCCAAGTGAACCCAAGTTTGAAGGGATACTTCGTGACGTCACCCGATCGCCGACTCAACGCCTACGACGTAGACCTCAGCGAACACTCGGACCACACAGACCAGAGCACTGCGGAGAGTCTATATTCCGAAGGTAGATTAAACCGGACCCTCGGTACGATATCAATAGACGAAAACCAGGACGTGGTCGATCATAAAGGATACCGTGAGACAGATAAGAGGAAGTCTCACACTCTACCGATACAAGGGTGCTCCCATGAAAGGTCCTTGACGGAATCGCGCACTGTAGACATTCTACGCGACTGCTCGACGTACGAGCGTACAGGGAGAATGCATATGGAGAATCGTTTGTTGGGCAGAATGAATTCGCTGGAGCACGAAGGCAGAGTTCGTAACACGAGCGAGTCCAGTACGAGTGGGGTCAGCAGTTGTGATTCGTTTCTCGGCAAATATGTTATTCCGTAAGTTGCTAACAGTAGCTTCGCGCTGCTAGTGTCCCATATTTAATATCGAAGCGTGAAACGGTACGTGTACTGCTTCGCAGAGTGAGTGAGGCTCTTAAAAGTGCCGCTTAAGCGGCGTATAAAGCCGGCAACACAACCAATGCGTGAACTGTGCCGCAGTTAACGCTACGTTCTTGCACCAAACATACAGTGTTTCCAACTGCAATAAAATTAGAATTTAAAGAAAAATAATTAGAGTATTATTTTTATCTAATAGAACGATGGAAGACAAGTTGTCCGCTATAGTTTATACGATGCGTGTATAATATCTATTTTGGTGTGTTGAATTTCAGTGACCGCGTCCTGACTCTCAGCCCGATCCCGAGTTCGTCGAGTTTGTACGGAATGAAAGGGAGTACGGCAACACATAAGCCGCGGCCGCAGGAGACGCAACGACGCATCTCCACTTCCAGTGAGTTTATGGACACATTTTTATGTCTGTCATAGATGATGATATTTCTAAGCAAAAAAATATGTTTCTGCCTAGTCGTTCCCTTACGTCTGAGGATCGTTCTCACAATTTTTATATTGGATTTTATTTGAAGTAACTAAAGTTTAGTAAGAGAGTGCAAATATTTTATTAGGTTTTGCTGCCCCAGATGTAGCCAGCTCACCTCCGAGTCAAAAGGATATGAGCGGATATGCCACTATACAGTCTTTGAATAAACACAGGCGGTAAGTGTTCTCCAGTTAAACGTTTTAAAAAACACGAATATTATGAGTGTATCAAAATTATCTTTATTTCAAATAGGACCATAAAGCCTTAAAAAATAAATTAAGTTCAACAGGTCAATTTCATTAATTTCTCAGTTGGGTGACTTTTCATAATGCTTTGTGTTAGCAACAAGTGTAGGCTCTTGAGTTATTTTAAATCGCTTAAGACTTAAGGGCTCACAGAATACTCAGCGTGAAATGGTAGTTCTATTTAAAACGGTACTTCTACTGTGTTGCGCTGGATGAGTGAGGATATCTGAGGCCTTTAAAAAATTTAGCAGGGTAAAAAGTCTGCAATACCAATGCGCGGACTTTGGGGCAGTTGTTCATGGGCGATGGTGTTCTCTTACCATATAAGGAGACCCACCTGCTCCGTTGTCCGCTATAGAATTTAAAAAAATGTATAACTGATTGATTCAACTGTTGCAATTTCAGACCTCACGTGTCGGAAGGTGCAGCGACAAGTTCCAGCGACATCGACGAACTGGTCTGGCTCTTACCGGACTTCAACAGACGCAAGGCGAACAGATCCTATTCGTCGGTCAGGGAACGCTCCAAGTCTCATAGGGAGAAGGCGGCTAAGTTCAGGTAAGATTCATGGTGGTGCAATTTGAAATATACAGTAGAACTCGTTTAAGACGATCACGCTCAATTCAATTTTGGCATATTACGCTACTTTACGTCAGTCTTTGCAACTTGAGATATATTTTCATACATTTCTTGACGTTCAAGACGATTCGTAATCCCGTTTACTACGCCCGAGCTCAACCGAGAGCTTCTTTGGACCAAAGCAAAGACGCACTGAAAAAGTTAAATTTTTATCACCCTGGCTTTGAAGGTGCTAGGGGTGTCCATGGGCTGCTCGTTCGCCACCGTTTCTATATGTGAAAATAAAAATCTTTTAATTGCTAATGCATAAAAATTTTCTGTCAAACCATAATAAATGATTATTTTAAATAATGTTTATATTCACGTACAGTACGTATTTAATGTACATGAGTTATAAAATGTATACATAATAATATACAATACGTTTTATTTCTCGCTTAAAGCATAAAAGACATAATTCGCTTTCTCGCTTAAGACGCGTTTTTTAAGTTTTTAAGGTATAGTGGACATCGGAGCAGGTGGGTCTCCAGTATAGTAGTAGAACACCGCCGCCCATGAACAACCGCGCTACAGCCCGCGCATTGTGTTTCCAGTATTAGTAAGTTGAAGGGGCAATGGGCTGGCCACATCTCTCGACGAACCGACAACCGATGGGGAGGAAAAGTTCTCGAGTGACGACCGGGTACTGGAAAACGCAAAACCGAAAACCGGACGTCCCGTCACGCGATGGAAAGACGATCTCTTGAAGGTCGCGGGCAATCGCTGTATTCAGATCGCTCAAGATCGCAATAGTGGTCTTTGGGGGAGGCCTATGTCCAGCAGTGGAGTTTAACAGACTGATGAAAATGTAACCTACATGTCATAACCATAAACAAAATCAATATCCGTATTGTGTACGAATGAATATTTATTTGAAATTTTTGATGTTCGTTTCAGTATGGTGGAAGAAGACTGGCGGCCTCTGTGTCAAGCGGAGCGAGAGCGTACGCAGGCGGGGTGGCATTTCACTGGACGCGTTGTTCTGTCCGTGCCTGACAATCCAGCTCCCCACTATATGGCCATATGTCTGCCGAGGGACTTAGCACAGTTGTTTCCAATGTAAATATTTAGCTATCAGATCTGGCAAACGATTTCTTTGCTGTATTTATTATAATAATATAGTCCAGTCATTTTAGGTTTCATCTGCGGAAAAATTCCCAGTGAGCTGAATTTTGTATACACCACGAGGCATTTTTTGTAGATAATTTGACGACAAACAATTTTGATAATGGCTCCCTCACGGTGAGTATTCTATGAGCCCGTGGTATCACTTCGGACGAGCAGGCCAATTAGTGCTTCAGCATGGCTCTCCCTTCCAGAGACCGAATAAATTATATTATAATTGTCAGGACCTGTATTCGAACCCGCTACCTCTCGCTTCATGATACACTTTTAAAACCATTAAGCTACGAGGTTAAGTCTCATGCTCCTTTGTTCCCCAATTTTCAATTAAAAGATGAAAATTTAAGTTGTGTGTTGTTCAATGCAAAATTACAAAGAATCTAAAAAATGTGACCACCATTAGCATTTATAAATATGACCAAACATTGACCCTGAGGTCTATATTTATTTTTAAACTTTTCGTTTTGGAGGTTTTTGGCAACAAACATCGTGACACGACAATTTTATATATTTTCATTTGCCGCCTTCTATGATGTAAGGTCTTGATAATATTAGGATCTTATATATTATATTATATAAAATAGTCCGTGATGTCTATGGCCCTATATTTTATTAATCTGTACATTACAATTGTTACGCTGGTCATATGTATTTTATAAATGCTATTTTTCTCTGATTTTCTAGCTAGGTTGTTGATATATTTTACATTTCTAACATAATTGTATAATATTTACAGTTTAATGAATAAATATATTTATTTGAAGTTGTTTATTAAAGAAGCAATTAATTATGCTAGTTTGTCGAGAAAATATATAGTAGTTTATGTATATTATATAGTATGTATTTTTATATTTCATGTAAAAAATTTACAGTGACGAAGCGAAAGACGAAAATATTGATAGTGAAAAGTCGCGTCCACAAATGCCTTCGTTTGCTGAAAGCGGAGCCGACAAGCGTATCACTGCCGATGCTCATAAAGGTACATTAAAGTATAAAGCGAAGCTTTACAATACTAAGGAAACAATTAATTGATAATAAAGAAGATAATAGAAAAATTTGCTGTAGAAAATACTCAGTGTTAAACGGGGCTTGTATTGTGTTTTGCTGAGTGAGTGAGGATATGGGAGGCCCTTGAAATTATGCCACCTGAGCGACGTAAAAGGCCGGCAACACCAAAGCGTGAAATGGTGAGGTTGTCCATGGACGGTGACCATATATGAGACCCACCTGCTCCGTTGAAAGATTTTCATTTATATTTTACATGACAATTATTTAGTTTAATTAATATGGCTGGTATTCTGATGGTGTTGAAAATCGGTTTTCCACTTGTGGTGGGTCACACAGCCGAGCATTACCAATTTTGCTTGTATATGTAAATAATATTTTTTTTAACGGAAATTTTCAGATATTCAACGACCGCTATCAACGACATTAGAAGATAAGAAACCGATCGAATTGGAAAACTACGAGGGTAGTTACTTCAGAGATAGTTCTGCTGTGGGTACGTTGGTGGGTAGTTTGAATAGAGACAATCGGCCAAGGAAATGGCGACATCAAGTGAGAGATTGCCTCGCCTGTGTTCGGAATCGTCCTCCCTCCTCTCACGAGTTGAGAGAAGCCTTCTTTGCTGGTGGGTCTTTTTTAATTTTTGGGTGTTATTTTGTTTTTAGGTTTTTTTTCTAAATCTATGGAGGATATATATGTATGGGAGTATATAAAAGTTGTGTTTATGTAAATCCCTGCATTTTAATTTACCTTTTAAACTTTCTCTGAACTCTCCACAAATAATTCAATTTTAAAAATTAACCAAATCGGACCAGCTATTCTCGAGTTTTAGCGAGATTGTTCAAGTATTTCATTTTATACATACAGATAATTATTTTTACTATGCTTGCCCATTGTTTAACTTTTGTATATAGGATAAAATGTTTATAAAATATAGGATTTTTTTACAGAGTTGGAAGGTGCGAGTGGAGAAGGAAACGAAAGCCCACAGCCAGCTGAAGCGTCGCCGCAAGCGCAGCTGCTGCATCATGTCGCGTTTATGTCCAATCCCATACACCTAAGACAGGTATGATTCATATTAGTTTTTTGGATTCTAGGACTAGTGATCACATTTTTTTTATGGAAACGGTGTCAAAGGAGCAGGAGGCTCAAATGGAACCCCTTGAACACCTGTAGCCCTTGCAAAGCCGCGGGTGCGTTGCCTGCCTTTGATACCACGATTTCAGAACACTTAACGTGAAACGGTGGCTGCACTTGAAACTGTACATGTACTGTGTTTCGCTGAGTGAGTAAGGATATCGGGGGCTGTTATGCCGCATAAGCGGCGTAAAAAGCCTGCAACACAACCAATGCGCGGAGTGTGGCGCGCTTGGTGATGGTAGGTGGTGTTCTCTTACCATATAGAAGACTAGGAAGTAACGAACAACAGAGTAGGTGCTCCGTTGTCCGTTACACCATAAAAATACAACTACCACGATAAAATATTTTAATTTTGCGGGTTATTATATAAATTTGGAATGGAATTTGGATGTCACAAATAACATAGCTCTCTAGTTTTGCAAAATCATTAAGACTTATGTTTTTTATCTAGTGCCGTTCCGCCCTTCTGTCGCTAAAGCAGCACCATCCGGACGTGTTTCGCAGCGCGTGTGTGTACTCGGACGTTTGCGGCGCCCTCTCCCGCGACACGTATATGCTCTGCGCGCGGCGTTTCCTCCAAGAGTTGTTCCTCGACACGAACTTTGAATGCTTCGGCGCTGATTTGACAACGATGCTCGCGAAACACACACAATCCACACCGACTGATACCATAGATACAAAGTTATAGGTGAGTTATCACCCAACGGGAAATTCAAATCGTGTTATTTTTAAAATAGTAAAACCTCCATGGCCATAAAAAAGAACAAAATAGAAGTCAAATTTATTGAAACCTCCTTCTAAATGTAGTCGTCCACAGGTCTGTTTCGTACGCAACGACCGGTGGACGACTAAATTTAGACGCCTACCTTAAAGGTGCGTTTCACTTTACTCTCAAAATACTCAATACGTTGAGAAAAATTGTATTTTGAGTGTTGCGGTCGTCTAATGGAAAAAAATTGGTTAAGAATAAATAGATCTGTAATAATGTTTGATTCCCTATATATGACGCAATAATTTTTTTAATGGTTAAACCATGCTTTAGTATTTTTATAAAATTATAACCAAATTGGGTTTTTTGAGGTTATTTAATTATTTACCAATAACACGATTAGTTTTACAATGTTCATGTCGATAATAGAGTTATGGCATAAACCCTTAAAAAAGATAAGCAATAATGTTGACGAGGCAATATTTATAAATATTTGTATCTATACTCGAATTTAATCATAAATCAAAGCCTGTGAAAATATTATTAAACGTCTTAGAAGCATCAATAGTACTAGTTTACGATTTTTCTAGATACAGGCCATAAAAGCAATAGTATTCCAATAATGAAATATGTTCCTGAGTTGTAGACTGATTTAATACACTGTGTTTATATTGTTAACGAAACTGCGAATAGTGTTGTCAGTATGATTCAAAAGTGATTTACCCTAACTAATTGTTATATGAATTCTGAAATTGATGATTAAAAAAAATATCGACAGTTTTAGAATTTTCGAATTATGGTCCCTTTTCAGGCTAAAATACTATTATATCTATATGTAGGAGTTATGGTTTCACATTAAATGTCTTTTATAACGTGTACAAAAACCTCGTACGATCAGTAGTTGGATTTTGACTTTAATTGTTGTATTTAACTTTAAAAACTTATAATAAAAGGCAAATATTATCAAGAAGTTTATCAATTGCGTTTCAATATTTTTACTATATTTTTTGCTTTGCTTAGTTATGGTAGGTCTCTAGATCTCTCACTCGTGAGAGAGCCATGCAGATTCATATGCTTACGCACTAATTGGGCCGCCTCGTCTGATGTGATGCCACGGGCTCACAGAATAGTCAGCGTGAAAAGGTAATTGTACTTGTAACAGTGCTACTGTGTTTCGCTGAGTGAGTGAGGATATCAGTGATCTTTAAAAATGCTGCTTAAATGGCGTAAAAAGCCAGCAACAATCCAGTTTTCCATAGGCGACGGTGTTCTCTTACAAAATATGAGACACACCTGCTCCGTAACTGTCCGCTACATCATAAAAAATAATAAAATGTTTTAGCGGAATGATTTTTTCGCGTTTCTAAGCTAGATTTTTCAGGCATATTAATTCAGCTGTTCTTGAGTTATTAATACTGATACTAACACGACTTTCTCTTATTATATATAGATTAATTCTATTTTTTATCTAAAGAGTTAACTGTATGGACATTTTACTATTAATTTTCTTCGAACGAGGTTCTAGTTACACGCTATATTTGAAACTGTATATTGATTTGAGCGAGCCTAAAATTGTAAATCACGAAATTTTATGAAAACTATGTATTAAAGGCATATAAACACGCCTTATGTATATATTTTATCGAAATAAATTAATGCTATCTAATCATAGGTAACTATTGTGTACGCGTAACGGTAAGATGCTTGAAGTTTTATTTATTTTTGTTATTTAATGCTAACTAGGGTGTAATTAGTTTTTTTTATGTGCAGCGCGAGTGGTTAAGATTTTTTTTTTCCTATTACCGAATATTAGTGGCACGTGAAATCGATTTTTTGTCAATACATTCACCGAGAAAAGATTGTACGTTTTATTATTTTTTACATATAATATATACAAGCTGTAATAGAATATTTACACTCTGTTTCCTTAATCCTAAGTGATTTATCCCACCACTAATGTCTTCTATAATTCCACAGAGGATTAGCGTACTAGATGCCTGTTCGTTTTATACGCTACAAAGACTAAATAAAGAGAGTGTGTATCAAAACAATTGTGAATTATTCTGAAAATTGATCTCACATTAGAATGAGTCCTTTTTTCAGTATAGTTTGTTATTTTTATAGTTTTTTTTTAAAGAAAACTATAGATTTCTATTTTTTAATCAAAAGTATAATGCAGAATTGACATCTAGTGCTTTACGCCTTCCAATGACAGTTGACCTAATTACATAATATATGATATAACGCCATTGTGTTCAATTTTATACTAATTTTGCATTTATCCGTGTAATGTTGAAAACCTTGACGGTGTAGATTTTTTTGTGCCTCGGTAACTGTTAAATTCTGATTAAAAAATCTTGTTTTTATTCTAAAGTTATACCCTTCCAACAGTTGAGTATTATTTTCATTATCTTTTTCTGTCATATAAAAGATCTGTTGCTACTTCAATATAGAGCAATTCATGAGAATATATTAAATAGTTTTCGGGGCACTCAACTATGCCGTTATTATATAAAATAAACTAAGTATTAAGTTTAGCATAATCAGATGTCATTGTAGATTACAGTATTCAAATATAAATAATAATTGTTAACTGACATTTCGTAAAATTGTATGAAACATTTGACATATATGTATTTATTACACCGTACGCTCGATGCATGTTATGAGAAATATTAAGTACTACGCGTTAATGTTTTAAATTTGTTCAAAACATATAATAATTGTACATCTCGCATTTTAGAATATAATATGTTTATTTATAGCGATTTTGTGCGAACAATGTAGGTTTTGTGTATGCTAGCATTTCCTATTTTAAACTATATATAATACTAGTCTGTATTAATAATTTAAATGGATAATGATTTTTGGTGTTTTGTTATATAGATAAATGCATAGAATCCGATTCATAACAATAGTGCCATTCATCTGGTTCCTTTAATAGTAATTCAAAAATCAATTGTTATTAACCTACTTAGTAATCCATTCTACAGTTTATCACTATAATATAATTTTATACTACTCAGTGTTGTGTTTTATTCAATCTACTCAAATATTTTGAGCCTATTTTTTGGATTATCAAAACCGTCACCTTAAAGTGAACGGCAGATATTCAATACCAACTGAACTTTCTTCAAATGTTATGTCTCGATTTTGCAACAAATGGACATCAGTAAGAGATTTATTAAATATTTAAAGTAACATTTAAACAGGCAAATAACATTAAATTAAATACTCAAGTCTAGTAGATTCATCTTCAAAAATTAGTGAGTAATCATAAGTATAGTTTAACTTAGATGTGGATCGTTACGTCATTTTCGAGGAACGTTGCAAAACTGATTTTTTTTATCCTATAGCGGATAACGGAGCAGGTGGGTCTCCTATATGGTAACAGAACAGCGCCGCCCAAGAACAACCGCGCGACAGTCCGCGCATTGGTTGTGTTGCCGGTTTTTTATGCCGCTAAAGCAGCACATTAAAGGGCCTACGATATCCTCACTCACTCTGCGAAACATAGTACAAATACCGTTTCACGCTGAGTATTCTGTGACCCCGTGGTATCAGAGGACGAGCCGGCCCAATTAGTCCGTTAACATACACTTCTGAACGACTCTTCCACGGGTGCGACAGTATTTAGACACTCGCCCGGCCACTGTCAAGCACTTCCAGATACTGAATAAATTATAAATTAAATTATAACTGTCCGGAACGGGATTCGAATCCGATATCTATCGTTAATGGTACCCTTATAAAACCATTAAGCTACAAGGCTCTCGTCTAGCGACACCTGTTGTACAGCTAGTGTTTTCTGTAACTAGCTATTGCCATTCCACTACTGTGTAAAAATATAAATACTATAATATCAATAATAGTTACACACGAATCGAAAATAAGTTAATACTGTTTCGTTTTTGAAGATATAGAGTCAAATTAATAAGAACTTAAGACTGATTGCTATTAAATTTTTAAATGTATTTATTTTTAATTAATATTTACTATGACTTAAATATAATTATTAATACAGGTATATGCAACACAAAAAGTTATTTTAAAAAGAAAATACTCGATATTATACACGACTTCAAGGATAAACTAAACAAATTAAATTGTTTTTTTTTACTTTTAATTCAAAATAATGTTTCCCGGAATCGCGAGAAATTAATTACCAACATGGGTTACTCGAATTAGTTATCTATAGGTACATGATGTCCTAAAACTAAAGAAAAAATTTGTAGTTGCAGAGAATCGACGTCATATCAGTTCTGGAAATCATAAGTAAAAATTTCTACGTATGTCACTTAGTTAAGCGATAACAGATATTTAAAAAAAACGACAGCCTTGATTGTATATTTAAGTACCGTGATAGCATTTTTAACAATTTACCTGTGATTTTTATAATAATCTTATTTTAATCGCAAAAACAAATCAACATAATACACATTGTTTATTTGGTAAAATAAAGTAAGTTGAATTGCGACATGATTTACAAAGATTTTCTGTCTTAACTTTGACTCTTAATTTTGAAGATAAAAAGTACTACGCTACCCATGGCAAATTATAAAAAAAGATTTGCGATACTTATTCAAGATTTCATAATGCTATTTTGTGAATAATTTTAGTTTTACAAAAATTAATACCTAATACTCTCCATCATCTCTCTGTGCAATCAGCTGCTAGCAGGGGTATTTCCAAACCAATACGACTTGGGGACCTTCAATAAAAGAGCTTACACATTCCTTAAAGGCCGGCAATGCAACCGCGGCTCTGGGGGTGTCCATGGGAGAAGGATTGCTTGCCTTTGGTGAGCCTCATGTTTATTTGCCACCCATTGTATAAAAAAACCAGTGATTCAGTTACACATCGGTATAGCAACACTAATAACGCTCACGCTTGTGTTAATTGTCAGTAGCAAAAAGCCTGATGTGACGTAGGGTTTTTAAAAAGTGTTATCCTTGGTAATTTCGACAAATTAATAATATAAAATTAAATGTGAGGCGAATTGTTTATTATTAAACAATAACTTGTAAAAAATACCGCCATTATTGGTTATATGTATGAATACGATTCTGGATATATATTTTTTTGTTTATTATTAAAACTCCATGCAATATTATGGGTGCAAGAACATCATGAAATAATCTTGTAAAAAATTTAGTTTTTAAAATGTCAGACTCAGAGCGTTTGCAACGAATAAAAGGCATGTTCAGGTCTATAAATTATTTTCTATAATGTATGGATTTTTAAGTAATACTTTTTATTAAGAGATTTGCATTATAGGTGGTGCTTTTCTAGCAGCAGTTGCAGGCATGTCTGCATTTGTCGGATTTGGTGCAACATTAGCGGCAGCTAAGAAATCTGATCCAAAATATTTTAACAAAGGTAGTCATTTTATTTTGAATTTAAGCATAACCACTACATATTAAAAAAAATCTTTTCATATAGGTATACATGGCAGTGTAGAGCTTGCTGATGCTGGTGCAATTCTTGCATTGAGAGCATTAGGATGGGGCACTATTTATGCAATTGCAGGTACATCGTGTCTTTGCTATGGAATATGGAAATTATCAGGGGCTAAAGATGTAAGTTTCAATAAAAACATTATTTGAATGTTTAGAGGTAAATTTCTTAGTCTCTATATTTTTGTAGTTAAAGGACTTCCGTGTCAAAATGGGAAATATTCTTCCAGTTCTGCCAAAGAATAACCCACCACAATCTAGAACTGAATTTAGTGGTTTAAATGATCTCCTTACATATATATCAGAGGATTATGGAAAGAAAAAATAATGTATATTTCAAATTGCTCCGCTTTATTAGTACTAAATAAATATTTATGTAGTTAAATCTTGTTTTATTAAAAATTCTTCCTTGTATGCAGGTATGGTGCTACAACTTTTTTTACATGTGTAGATGGCAAGCACTCCCCAATCAATGCTATTAAGTTCTAAACCAACATCAATAAAGTTAAGAAGTTGTGGCATAATCTGAAAATTTAGATGAGATTAATCATTAAAACTGAAGCTTTCAAAAACTAAATATTTATTAACACAGCATTGAAAAACATATATCTTACCTGCAATTCAAATTGTCTTTCACCATTACAGTATTGGCACTTAGGGATTACAATTTCATTGTTAGCCGGTCCTGTAATCCATAGTGGAGTACCACCTTTGTCATACCGTAACACCTGATCAGGATGCCTTGCTATTCTCTTACTAAACTTATTGAACACTTTATCTTCTGGCATTTTATGGGTGTACTCTTCCAATTCACTGTCATTAATTTCATTCATAGTTCCTGCTTTTCTTTCTTGCATTAATTTTATTAATTTTTCCATCTCTTGATTTGTATCAACATCTTTGCCTTCTTCCTGTAAGAGTTATTACTTGAAAATCAAAATTTACTTTCTAAAAGTAAATTTATTGAAAATTATAGATTAAATTTTTATAAAAATAATTACTTCATCTTCCTCATCAACAATAAGTTCCCATTCTTTGAAAAGAAGAGCTTTTCCAGGCTCTGTTACAGTGAAATAGTCATCTATCTGTAAGAAGTATGTTTATTTAATACAAATCAAGAAAAACAAACATACCATATACTTAATATATAATGAAAACATAAAGTAAAATATTTATTTACCTGGGTAGTACTATTACATGATTCTTTATGCCCTTTTTGCCAATGCAATATTTGATGGTTTCTACAACAATAATACACTTTCTTACACTTTGAACAATGTGATGGTGCTTTAATGCCACACACATAACATAACTTAGGCCACTCCTCCATTGAGAATATCTGCAAATAAAAATTCTATATTTTTTGTCAAAGCATTACTTAAGAATTTTACTATTAAAATTATAAGTTGGTAATGCTACAATTAAAATTAAATACCTCATCCTTGTTTTCTTCATATGGCTGAAATGAATAAAATTCATTTTTTCTTGCCAGTTGACTACGAAATACTTTTAGGTTATCAGAGTTGTTTTGGCGACAACATGAACCATTTTTACATATAAACACAAATAATGTTCGATGAAATGTATCTTCTTTCTCTTCAAATGGAGAATATATCTAAAACAATAGATTTTATTAAAGTTAGGATATTAAAATTAATTTTATTGAAATAAGATTAGTAACTTACCTGACACAAAAATATCATGATCTCATTGCAGTGTTTGCATGCCAAATCTGATGGTGAAACTACATCATTTAGATTTAACCAAGAAGGTTTACCTCCCACTTTACTTGGAAAAAATCTAGGATGCAACAACCATGAATCTTTTTCTTCTACATAACCTATTTCTACACTTTTACTAGTCATTATTAAGGAATTTGTAATAATACAAGTTTATATTTCAAAATTGTTGATATTAATTAATTAATTATTTGTGATGTTAACTGAACAGGTAACTTATTTATATACTGGTAAATGACAATTTAAATGACTCATACAAATTGTAGATTTGACATACTACGCAATTGGATTAACTGTGGTTTAGTTTGAAATCGGTGATTATAAGAAGCTCTGACACCCGATCGCTCCGCCTCGTTTTCCCTGCAAAGAAACGCTTTGCCGAAAGATATGTATCACCCAGAGCCAGATGCTCCAACGCATAGATAAAGCACCGTGCTACATGTGGAACGCCACCATCCAAAGGAACCTGCGGATGGAGAGCGTTGACGAGTTCATATCCCGACTCGCAACGACGATGATTGAAAGGGCGGACGCCTCCTGATTCCCGCATCTTCACCGCATCGCGCCATGACACTATAGGCCGCTAGAGCACTCCCTAACTTGGCGATTCTACTACTTGAATACTGCCGCCGCGTGAGAGTACTCCTCATTAGCAATCACATATAACGACCCCGAGGGCAGGAACTTCAACTTCGTCGACTGGTCGCTTCGCTGGGCCTATCCCAAATTATCCGGAAATCTCACCCGGTGGGCCATGACCGCGAGCTGCGCGCAGCCACATACCGCCATTGCAACACCACGGCCCGAGTTCTATTATCGGCCCTCCTTTCTTCGGGCTATACTGGGTTCAATCCAATCACCGATCTGTATCCATAGAGCGCGCATCTTCCCTTCCACTTAGTTTTAACTGTTAGGTTAATTGTCAAATTAAAAATAACAAGAAAATTCAAAATCGAAAGTAGAAATTACTATCGTTTTTTATCGCTCATAAGATAGAATTATTAAAATTAACTATACGGTTGCCTAAATTATTATATAAAAATATGGAGAAACCCAAAACTAACCTTTTAGATCTGTTCAGTGATGCAAAACGTGATCAGACTTATTTAAGAATAAGTGCACCTATGGTCAGATATAGTAAAGTGCAGTTTAGGAGTTTAATAAAAAAGTTTGTACATTTTTAAACAATAAATTTGTACAAAAAAATTAAGCCTTATGATTTGGCTAGTACTTTATTTATTATAATAAAATGTATGTAATATTTATTTTTCAGGTACAATGTGGATTTAGCCTTTACACCAATGATTTTAGCAAATGCCTTTTGTCAAAATTCAAAGGCTAGAACAAATGAATTTTTGACATCAACTCTGGATACACCCTTGGTAGTACAATTTGCTGCTAATAATGTAAATGATTTCTTAGATGCATCTAGATTAGTTTATCCATATGCCGATGGCGTTGATTTGAATTGTGGCTGTCCACAAAGATGGGCTATGAAAGACGGATATGGATGTGCGTTATTGTCTAAACCTGAAGTAATTCATGATTTAGTAAGAGCTGTTAAAAATAATATACCAAGTGACTTCACTGTTTCTGTTAAAGTAAGACTTTTAAATGACCTAAAATCTACAATTTCCATGTGCCAACAGCTAGAAAAGTGTGGAATAGATTTCCTTACTCTTCATGGTCGAACTGCTGTACAAAAAAGTAGTGAGCCTGTAAATACTGAAGCTCTATTTGAAGTTTTTAATACTCTTAAAATACCCTGTATAGCAAATGGAGGTGTAAGGACATTACTAGATGCCGATGAATTGTATGAGAAATCAAGATGTGATGGTGTTATGGCGGCGAGTGGACTGTTAACTAACCCAGCTTTATTTAGTGGCGCTAATATCACTCCAAAAGATTGTGTTAAAGTTTGGATGAACCTAAAGAATTTAAGGAAAGATAAAATAAACTTTCAATGCTATCACCATCATTTAGTTTTTATGCTTGAAAGAACATTGACCAAAAAGCAGAAACAAATTTTCAATTACCTCCAAAGTTTTGAAGATGTAGATAATTTTTTAATAGATCAAAATATAACAGATAGTTATGGCATTCAAGAGGAAATAGGAGAATTTATACAATGTTGTTATGATGAAAAAATTACATTAAAACATAATAAAAAGTGTAGAAGTTGTGGATTTAGTATGCACTATTGTGTTTGTGTTAAGTATAATCAAGAAACTACTGATGGAAGTTTTTTTACTGCATATGTTAAAACTTATGACGACGTAGATTATATGGATAGTAATATATTTGAAGAAAAAGTATTATAGCACAACGTGATCTTTTATTTTGTATATATTACCTTATGAAGAATTAGAATTCAAATTACTTTGGCTTGTATTGCTAAAATTTCTTGTACCTTCTATTTATATATATGAATATAATTAAATTTAATCAAATACCATCATAGATCTATATATTATTATATTTCTCTTAATATTAGGGCCATACTTCTAATAGAACAAGTAGACATGTTGGTCACTCCATAGCACAAGAGCACATAGACGTAAATTCAGTAGGGAAGAGCTACATCGAGCGTAGAATATTATGATTTGGTTTTTTTTGAAATGACTAAAGCTGGTTGCATAAGGCCTTAACAGAATCTCACGGACTTTGGGGTAAGCTTTTTGATTTCGTCAAGTATTGCTCTATTATTATACTAGTTGTATCCGTGGTCGTTAAACTGTGTCCCGTGGGCATTATTTGTGCGGCCCACGGCAATGTAAATTGCATTAATAGTCAATTATAAAATCTACATGTCATAACCATAAACAAAATTAATATTCTGTAAATTGGTTTAAACGTAGAAAAGTAACATATATAGACACACACTTACGCATTTATAAGATTAGTAAGGATATCGGAGACCCTTAAAAACGGAGTAAAAAGCCGGCAACACAACCAATCCATGGACTGTAGTGCGGATTGTTCATGGGCGGTGTTGTACTCTTACCACATAGGTTCCCCACCTGCTCCGTTGTCTGCTATAGAATAGAAAATAGTAATTGTTAGTACTTTACTTTACTTTTGTACGTCGTTTAGTACTTTTACATAATTATTTATTTACATATTGCTTATTAAATTGTAATTCAGAATGCACTTCTTAAAACTTTTTTTTATTGTGAAGTCCGTCAAGTATTTTGCTCTCCAAAATGGTAGATCCGCTGCTCTGTACGAATCTCAGAATTGTTTTTCAACCTCAAACCTTATTTTTGATGTGAAATCTCGCGTTTATTATAAAGTTTGACCTTTGAGGTAGGAGTTACGTATAAGAAAACTGCGCTTTCCGTTTTACTTTTCTTTTTAATCGATTTGGTGTTGTAAAATATTAACCGTCGATCAGTGTACAAAATTACAGGCCTTTATATTATAGGATTAAGGTATTTCTGGCTGGCGTCTTACATAAATACCTCTGACAATATTACCCGCGAGAGCCAATATTGCAGCGGAAACTTTTAAATACATTTATTATATGTATTGCTTATTTTGACATATCGTGATCATTGTATGAGTAACTTCTATTATATTTTAGTTAATCTTTATACAAAACTATACAACAGATGCGATATACTTTTGACATGTTTAGAAAAACTGAATTTACATATTTACATTGAAATAAAGGTACTTATAAATGAGATTGATAACTTAAAGAAAACCTTACGGTTTAATAGATCAATAGAATGTTGGTAATTTAAACACATTACTGAACTTATCTCACCAAAAACTTGGAACTAGATTACACAAAAGATTAAATTCTTGAATACAGAAGGCTATGATTGTACTTTATTATTACGTGAAATGTATTGTTGCGGCAATAATTATTAGAAAATGAATAAATTTGTTTACTGTTGTGCGTTGAATTGTAAAATATTTTCATAACTTTTTAAAAATTAAAATACAATCACATGTAAAAATACACAGGAATAAATTATATGTATACGATATTATATCTTATTATAAATCAAAACGTTGACAAAGATTATAACAATCATAACATTTATTACTGTTGTTTAAACTTTAAATAATATTATAACAATAACAAGGACGTGAAATAGACTCTGAAATAATCATACTGAATGAAACCATTTGTGAACAAGAGCGAGATTTACGTGTTACAAGATAGGAGTTTTACGAACAGCGAGCCTTGAGTAACACGTGTGCATATATTCAGATGTTTTGCGCATTATTTACGCCATTCTGTTATGACAGAGACTCCGTTACCGACCCGCTTTGAAAAACAATAACTAAGATGCAATTCATAACGTAGATATAAATGCACAAAATTTGGCTTCCACAATATGAGCTCTATTAAAAAATCACAAAGTTTAATATAAGTAATTACAAAATCCTACATTACAAAAGTATGAAAATATAATTCATCACAACGGGTACACAAATGGTGTATTAATGATACTATCAAACATTTACTGGTTATTTTTATACAGTTATTATTGAAGGATACATCTTTAATTTGATAAATGCTTGTCATAAAATAGCAAGTAAACTTTACAGGAAGGCGTATAAAAGTTTATTGCATGAGTAATAAGTATAGAAAAAGCTACGGATTTTTCCCAATATTAGCTAACATTGGTGACTTATTGCGTATTCAGAGCGTATAATGTTAACTGCGTCGCAGTTCAGCCTTTTCGAATAGGAGAATCGTAATTGGGATTTCGAATATGAAATAGTAACTAGTTAACTCGGTGAATTAAAAATAGTTAATAGTCGCCGACAGTTTGTCGGTCAGTTGTCAGAGACTGACTTGAGCGACTACAACTCTACGATGTGAAGCACCATTTGTTCTAGCTTAAGGGTAATGTACACACTTGGTTCTAATCTAGGTAATAACATTAGAATTATGTTGCCGCAAATACGCCCTTACGGGTACTCTCCAAATATTCATTAGGAACAATGATTCACTATAGTACGAATATTTTATGATAACTTAAATGTATTAATTAAAATATTTCGCGCTTTTGGCACTAATACTAATTTTAAATTCAGCTTTTTATAAATGTGTATGGACATGTATACAGGTCTATTTGTAAGAAAATATTGATGGCAAATTGAAATGTCGTGATGGGTTCTTTGGTGAAGTTAAGCATTTTGCAATGTAAACAATTCATGCAAATCTCAGTACGAGTAACGTTAAACTCTATAGAGATAGGAAGTTTAAGATCGAATTAACCGAATATATACCTTATAATACAAATTATATATTTACATTTAGAAAAATTAAATTACACCGATACGTCTATAACATACGAAATTGAGCATTATATTAAAAAACAGGCCGAGTTTAACACAATACTCCACGCCTTCCTAAACCTAGATAGTCTTATAATGTATTAATTCTATTCAAGTACTTAGTACTTAATACGTAATCGTAACTTAATAAACGAGTCATTTATACATATATACACAATGTTCATAGTCTCACAACTAAGTCGCATCGAATGTCTAACACGAAATATTTTCACTTGATCTATGACTGAAATCACATCGCAGCGGGCATTCACGCATGGAGTGCGTGCGGCGACTTCTTAGGACGACAGGATACTTCAGGTGCACTCAATGATCAGTGGCTGGCTGGATTCTATGACAGTTGGCCTGGTCTCGGCCGAAGCGTTCGAATAGCGCTGATCATGCTCTCCCTGTGGTGGTAGCAATCCACGGTACTGAGCACCGGGACCAGGGGATGCGTGGCCAGTCAAGTGCGGCGTGGTTGTGTGAGCCTGCCCACCCATCATGACCTCATGGGGCAAGCCACCGCGGACCCCACCGGTCATAACCCCTCCTTCGTAAGTTTCGTGAGACTCTCTCTCGTGGCAGTCTTTGTCGATGTTACCTGCAAAGTGCACGCGAAAATGAAATCGGTCGCGTTCAGTGAGAGCGCAAGTGAAAGTTGTTCACTACGGGGAGAAAGTGCATTCGCTTGTGCGAAATTGTGCGGCGCGGCTTCGCATTTAATGCAACCGAATTGCATTCAGTGGTATTAAATAAATTATTATATTTGATTAAAAATTAAATAAATTTATAAGTGATTAATTACGGTGTTGATAAATAAGATCAGCCTTTAGAATAAATAAGAATTTTCCAATGGTAGGAGTCAAGCTGGGCACTAACGAGCACTAATTGGGCTCGTTTCGTGAATCCATGGG
>DWCF01000964.1:0-35788 GCA_018230265.1 Delias oraia
TAGACAAATAAACTAGACAATTCAAACGAAATTATATAATAAAGTAAATAAATAACCATTTCATCACAGAAACACAAGAGTTACAAAGGGAATTCTCAGCAGATGAATGTTTTCCCTGAAACATTCTGTTGGTTTAGATAAATAAGTTTTATATATATTAATTTAACCTTTCTAATGTATTGAGGAAAATATCATAATGAATAAAATATTTTTAGACTTAAACAGGCAGATTGTACATTCCGGTCAGTAATTGCGTTTTCTCAAAAAGATAAAATTTTGTGTATAAAAACACAAAAGTTCGAATCTTTTTATAATTTAATACACCGTTAGATGTACGAGTGTAGGAGTTTGCTTGATATAACTCCATTTATATTTAAGAATTGTTTGTTAACAAAATATAATTGCAGGGCAATGGGTGATAATTACATTAGTGATCGGCCTAGCGGCTAGCAATGATAAGCGGCCGCACTTCACGACGGAACCACCCCCGCGAGTGCTGTGGCCAGCTACAAGGGGCGCTCATGCGGTCTGCAGGGCGAGTGGGCATCCCACACCAGACATTCATTGGGTCACCGCTGAGGGTCAGGTCATTACTACCATACCAGGATTAAGGTAAGAATTATGTCTTCATTGTTTTCCTGGCTGTGGGTCATTTTCTATTATTAATACTCAGATGTTGTATAAAATGATTGTATTAAACATTTAAAAACCTTAAACACTTACTAAATTCTGCTATAAAGTATAAAATCAAGTGAGCATAAAGTAATGTTTTGCAAATATGATATTTAATTGTATTTTTAAACGTTGTTTTACTTGTTTTAAATTGAGTAGAGTTAATTCAGACACCTACTGTACAATAGTAGTTCCTTGGTTAAATACCAGACAATCTTAAGTTTAATAGAGTTTCGCAAGTCTTTGAAATGAACTACAGATACGACTAAGTTTAGCATAGTTAACATTCAGTTACATTGAATTAGAAATCGCTATTTAATTAACTAACTGCTTCTACGTCATCAGATTAGGATTAGCATCAAGTATTTCAAGTCATTATGCAAGATATTATTTAGCGCGATTGGATTTCTGTTTCTCTATCTCTATCAATTACTGATTAATTCATACACATAGTAACATTACGGAGATTATCTGGGACGTATATCTGGCGATACAGATTAATAAATGATTATGATTAACCCTGACATATTAAAAAAAATATATAATATATTTTTAAAAATTATATACCACCATTCATGGCATAACCGCGCTACAATCTGCGCATTGGTTGTGCTGCCGGCTTTTTACGACACTAAATCGGTATAATTTCACGGGAATCCAATATCGTCACTCACTCGGCGATACAGTTACAAGTACAGTTTCATGTGTTTTGTGGGCCTGTGGTATTACTTAGGACGAGCCGGCTTAATAAGTACTTTATCAAATAAGTTAGCCTGGCTCTCCCATGGACGACAGAGCATTAAAATACTAGCTCAGCCACTGACAAGCCATTTCAAAGACCAAATAAATTATAAATTGTTATTTAGATCGGGGTTCGAACACGGTATCCCTGAGTTCTTGGTAGCAAAACCTCATTCATTAGGCTCTTAATATAATTCTGATGACTTATCAGTACCAAATAGCAGTCAGTAACAGTATCCAATATATTTGATGTTATTATTGATTTTTATATTTAGGTACAATGTCAGTGTTTTTACCAGTATTTTATTTTACCATTTTTTTTACCATTATTCAATCAGTCCATTATTAATCTGTACATAGAAGACAAAGTTGCTTGAAAGCTTCTGCACAAGCAACATTTGGTACATTTTATACTAGCCAATAGCTTATAAATAAACTATTGTAAATTTGGTTAAGAAAAAATTAAACCCTACGAGTTTCTTATTGTCTGTTCTCGTAAAGGTATATCTTCTGAACCAATAGTAGCTTTACTAAAAATATACTTAAATCGACTTGCAAAAGTGCCCCTTGAATAAATGCATATTGGAATTTGAATTTGATTTCAACTTCGCCCTGGTTCAGAACGACTACGTCTCGTCATACGTACATTGTCAAAAATTAGGTTTAATTATCACAATACGTAGTGTCGCCTTCGGTTATAGACAAGGCAGATAAAGAAAAGCATAAAAGAAAAAGAGCAGTTAAGATATTTCCTCCAGCGGAAGTTTCACTCCACTCTCGTTGGTCAATTAGATTTTGGAACTTTCTTGACTCGGCTAATATTAAACAACTAACTTCTGGGATACATTTTATTTTAAATTCAAAACTGTAAGCTTCCAACTTTATAAAAAGTTTCTTCGTATTTTAAATTATTAATCTATCTTTATTGCTGCTATTAAAGAAAAATGTTAATATTTGAATACATAAGGACGTGGAATATATATTTTCAAATTTTTCACTACGTTTTGATATTATCTTCCAAATTAAACAACCAAAATAAATTTATCAGGAAAATAAAAACTTTGTTTTATGAAAACAGAGGCATACAAACACTTGCCCATCCCCAGCCCTTGCTGGGCTGCGGATGTGTTACCGGACTATAAATAACTAATTCATCTTAAGAGCTCCGCATCCGTATATAAGCAAAGTCCGAGCTTAGATCAAGCATAATAGATTAGTATCAGAAAATAAACTTTAAATCCGCTGACCTGTCACTTTCAAAGGATCCTCAAAATGTATAATAGATCAAAGCCATCTACTCTATCATATACTCGGCCCCTCATACAGATAATAAATTGGGCTAGTTTCCAATTTCCAATAGTGTTTAAAGTTCAGACGTGTCCCGAACGTGAGCTTCTAAACTTGCTCGATATACATATGAAGCGACAATTAGCATTTACTTCTAAACTATTCAGGATACCTTTGGACGTGAGTAGAATATCGTTATATCAGAATAATTAATGATTAAAAATGTAATGATTTTTTTAATTTTTAATATGTTTATCTCTTTCTTAGACTTTCTTATTTTATTTATTTACTTATTTTTATTTCTAATTATAGAGACTTTCTGTTTGTCGAAAATTAACATGAAAGCGTTAGCTAAATTTCCTATTCCTATTAAGTATCATTATGAAGAAAATAGTACATCACTTATTAGTATACTTTTTTATATAATAGTGGACAATGGAGTAGATAGATCATCTGTATGGTAGTATAACACCGCCGGCCTATGGCAACCACGCCACACTCCGCGCATTCGTTGTGTTGCCGGCTTTTAACGCCACACAAGCGGCATATTTAAGGACCTGCGATATTCTCACTCACTCAACGAAATACAGTGCAAGTACCGTTACACGTTGAATATTCTTTGATACTTAACTAAAACTAGTGAAATTACACCAATACAAATATAAAAACTAAGCTATATGGAAAATATATTTTTATAACATGGCATACACTTGGCTATTTAAATTCTAATAAAAGTATGTTTCAAAGGAACCAACACATCCAATTTATTACGTTATAGTTCCAACATAACTTGAACAATACAATACAAATGATTTAATAACAAGGCTACGTAGTATAACTTACAGGAATATATTCGCGAAGTTTTCTTGCTGACATTGTTGCGTCGGTACGTGCGAGTTCGGAAAGCGATTCCATGAAAACGCTCTCAATTTGGTATTGCTGAACTTGGAACTTTGTCGCATTGTTATATGGTTTCATTGATTGTTATTAATTATAATTCACTTATATTAATTTTTTATGGTATAGCGGACAATAGAGCAAGTTAATCTCCTGTATGGTAAGATAACACCGCCGCCCATGGACAACCAAGCCGCAGTCCACGCATTTGTTGTATTGACAGATTTTGATGCCATTTACACGGCTTTTGTAAGGGCCTCCGATATCCTCACTCACTAATCGAAACACAGTAGAAGTACCGTTTCAAGTACAATTAGAATTTCACACTGAGTATTCTGTCAGCCCGTGATGTCACTTCGTACGATCCGGCCCTAATAGTGCGTCAGCATATTCTTCAGCATGGCTCTTCCACGGGTAAAAATTAAAATTAATCATGTGAACCTTAAGTAATATCATTTTGTGTTTGTAACATAATATTATTCAATAAATTGATTATAAATTATAATTATTGAAGCAAATGCAAAACATTGTATTCAGATGCATACTTATTCTATAGCGGACCACGGTGCAGGTGGGTTTCCTATATGATAAGAGAACACAGCCTCCCATGGACACCCGCGCCACATTCCGCTCATTGGTTGTGTTGCCGGCTTTTTACGCCGCTCAAGCGGCACTTTTTAGGGTCTCCGATATCCTCATTCACCCTGCGAAACACAGCACTAGTACCGTATCACGCTGAGTATTCGTCATATAACTTTTTAACAAAAAAAATTCTATACAACCAATATTCACTGCATAGGCGAAACATTATTAAGTTTATTATTAGGCGAATTATTATTATTAAACATTATTAAGTTATTAATTAAAATTACTAAAAGCTTTTCAACTTTTATAATAATAGAAAATTTGTAAATATACTTTGCTTTTATATGACACATTTGTAATTATTCTGTGGGTAGCTATTTCGAGTTACGTCATTTTCGCTTTACCGTATTCTGAATAGAAAATAAACGACCTTGCAGTGTATGAAATAAACGATTATGGTGACAGTTGACTTATGAAACGAGCAGAGACAAATTGTTAAAATACGTGCTGGTGATATTTTTTCCCACATTTGTGTAGCAACATTATATTTTACCCTGTTTTACAAAGCTAAAATATTTCTTTTTCGCTATGCGTTATCAATTATAATTATTTAATTACACGGATCGGAAAAAAATTACAAATCAACAATGCGACACAACTATGGGTGCTGATATATTTGTGTGTAACTAAAAGGAAATTATAAAAAGGTTTGCCTAATTTTTCTAATACCTTAAATATTAATATCCCTTAATTTACTATATAAAATAATAATATATAGCTTACATAAGCCGTAACATATGGCGTGAGTCTCGTAACTAACTTGAACCGTCAAGATCGTATGAAATAGGTGGTGAGAGATTTTGTTGTACCGGAAAATGTACCAAAAATCCATTGGACAAAGTTCAAAATTAACTGAAAGAGTATATAAAGTTAGTTGATTCGGCAGTGTTGATATTTGCCAAGGTAAGCTAAAGTTGGACACTTCGGGGAAACTCCACTTTAAATTGACTTAATTAAGAGTACCGCGACTAATGATGCTTGGCTTTGGGATGTAATTTAATAGAGTAGATATCATAGCTGCTTTTGTCTGAAAGTAATTTTATTGACAGCGTAATGATCCGGTTTATTTTGTATCAGCATCTGTCAGTTTAATAATTGATAATAATTAAATAAAGTTACACATTACGGTAAGAAAGGTTTACTCCTGTTAACTATTGAAACATTTACTACTTTTCTTTGATATCGTCTTTTTTGTAAAGCGGACGGGCTTCTCTATGGTAAGAGAACACTGCCGACCATCACCGACCGAGCCTCATTCCGCGCATTCTCGTCTCCAATATCCTCACGTACGGTTTCAAGTACAACTACCATTTCACGCCTAGTATTCTGTGAACCCGTGGTATCACTTTGACCAAGCCGGTCTAATTACTGCATATGCTGCAGCGTGGCACTCTCACGGGTGCGACAGTATTAAGATATTGAAGCCCTTCCAGAGACTACTGTGAAGCACTTCCAGAGACCGAATAAAGTATGATTTATAATCGTCCCGACCAGTATTCGAACCCGATACCTCTCACTTCATGGTAGACTTATTAAACCACTTAGCTACGAGACTCTCAAAGGTCTTGTTCTTTCCAACCAAAATGTGTTACTGAATCGTTATGATTATAAGCTTTATGGCAAACGTCATTGTGCAATTACAATTTATTCTTTAGATCGGAACGGATACTACAAATTACAGATTTTATAATTTAATTAATAATATTGCTTTATCATACCTGCATCGAGTTCATTGCTATCATACTAAACAAATGAACTTTTTACCTTCAGGACATCGCACTGAAGCCCACAATCACTAATCCCATTCACATAATAGTCAACTAGACAAATATCAGTCACAAACTTGGATGGAATTAAACAATTATCTGTAATTCTATATTCTCACTCATGATAAATACTTCCTAGTCTCTCCGTTATTATAATGGTGATACGATTGCTCATCCTTCACAGTAAAGATTTTTTTGTAGCACACCATACAGTGATAATCAAAGACTTTGCGTCACTCTAATAATGAGGTATAGCCATCCTTATTTAGAAGAGTTCAAAGTCTTTAGTAATGCACTCTTTTGTACATCATATTACCGAATGTTCGGTTGCCAGTATTTTAAAATATTTTATTGCACTATACGTAAATTAATAAAAACATCAGCTGAATCCTGATTTGTTTCCTTAGCTTGATCTTTATAAAATTTTACAGAATTTATACGAACGTACTGACAAAGTTATAAATTCCCAAATTAACAATACGACTCTAAAAATACTTTATAAATGTAGAACAGATTATTTTTATTATTTATTTAAAAGTCATGAACTTACTTTTTTATTTTATAGTGGACAACGCAGCAGGTGGGTCTTCTATATTGTAAGAAAACACCGCTGCCTATGCACAACCGCGCCACAGCCGGCGCATTGGTTGTCGGCTTTTACGTCGCTTAAGCAATATTTTTAAGGGCCTTCGATATCCTCACTCACTCAAGTAAATTACAAATAGAAATACCGTTTGAAATACAACTGTCATTTCAAGCTGAGTATTCTATGAGCCCTGGGTATCATTACGGACGAGCTGGCTCAATTAGTGCGTTCGCATATGCTTCAACATAGCTCCCCCACGGCTGAAAATATTTTAATCATTATAGTAAATAAAATAATATTTCCGTTATTTTATTCAGCGAAGTTCCTTAAAACGTTAAAAGGAATACGATACTTCGAGAGAGTTTTCTTTGTAATATTTGTTTCAACCATTAACATCAAAATATTTCACCGTTATACAGCCAATACAAGAATAATAATGGCTGTATAACGATCTAACTTGTACAATTAAGATCCAAGGTATCTTATAAGTATCATTAAAAGTTTTAATATCAGCATTAAATTCGGTCAAAGCTATCAAAGTTACATTTTGTATCTAATAAAATAGCTAAACAGACTAAAATGTAATTCAACTCAATCAATCGCCGATTATTTTGTTGTCCAAGTTAAAAACCAAAGTTATTTAAAAGATTGATTGAAAACTTAAAAAAAAATCTCGTAAGAAAGCATTTACGTACGATGCTTCGCTCAACTGAAAGCAGTAGACCTTTTTCAAATTAATTTTTCTTAAAATATAATACATCTGCATTTTGTAAAGTCGTTCAAAAGATTTTTTGATATTTTTATTAAATATCGCAAAATATTATAAAGATTATTCACGTACAAGATGACAAATGCGTTACCAAGTTTATTACAGAGACGGTAACTATTTCTAGATCTTATATCTTGTTTCAAATAGGTATTCCTTTGTACTTGCCAAATCAAACTTTAACATATATCCATGCGTTTTCACTTATAAATTTATTACAGGCATGTACTGACTGATGGACGTTTAGTGGTAGGAGCACGTCGTTCGATGGTAGATGCAGGTGGTGGTGGAAATAGCGCTATTCTACGATGTAGAGCCTCCAATAAAGCTGGCGTTACGCTTTCCCGACCAGTTCTTTTGCAACCAGGTAATAATTTTTCACATTTTTTTAAACGTGTAACGTTTAGTAAATCTTATGTAAATCATTGAGTACATATAAAAAGCAAAGCTTGCTTAGTGTTAATTCTCTATTATTATATATTTAATTATTTTCCTAGTGCCACACAGAGCCGTCTTTCACAGTGGGCACTGTGGGTGCTAGTTCAGGATCCCGCGGCCGATAGAGATTGCCCATCAGATTGATCTTGTTTATCTACTTCTAGGCCGGCAAAGCATCCGCGGCTCTGTAAGGGCCGGGGGTGTCCATGGGCACAGGACCGCTCGCTCTAAGTGAGCCTCTAAGTGAGCTCGTTTGCCACCAGTGATGTAAAAAAATAATGCTTTATCAAAGTCATAGCAACTCCATTATCCTAATATGCCCAGGGCCTACAATAGGTTAAAGACAGCTATCCTATTACTTAAAAACATCAATGAATTCAGATGGAAAGAGGTGACAAAATCTGTCATACGAGTATATTTTAAATATTTTCACAACCTTTGAAAATCTTAATAAACTCCAGATCTTTATGGAATAAAACTTTTTGTATCACAAAGTATGCATTAGTTTTGTTGCTTGTATGTGTTTGATGTGTATACAGTATTGAGAATACAATAGGATAGAATAATAAGAAATGCAAAACAAAATACGACTTTGCTGAGTTGGACCAATTAACTTCAGCTACAATCCGAGGAAATATGAAATAAAATGGCAAAAGCCCACGGCTCTCGAGTTTTTACAGGGATAAAAGTTTTAATTAAGGGATTAAAAATGGCATATAACATGAAGTTCGAAACAAGTTAAGTCTTTTGTTTTGTGCGAAGGAAATTTTTAAATGGCTACCTTTTCTAAACAGCGAAGTTTTCTGAGCTCGTTAAAAGTTGGAAAAATTCTCTATTACTCTGATGTTACAAAACTTAGCGGTAGTTTCACTTATTAGCAATTTCATTCTTATATAAAAGCCAAACATAACGGCGTTTTAAAAATTAAATGTTTAGAAAAATTAGCAGACGTTTGGGCTTCGAGCCTGCTAAAAAAAATTAACTGCAAAAAAAAGGGAAGCAAAGCAAGCTTAAACATTATATATATTTTTTTACTGTTTTTTTGGAGTCCAAGGGGGGGGCCTTCAGCCAGCAGTCCAGCAGTGGACGTCTTACGGCTAAAATGATGATTACTATTTTTATTCATGTGACGTTTCAAAACTGTTTGTAGTGATTTTTTATTTAGAGTCAGTTTAATGTAAGTGATAGGAATAAATGTATACAGTATAAGTATTCTCAATACAATTGCTTTTCCATAACAAAAGTTTTAATTAAAGATTGGGCGACAAAATGTGCCGCGTCTCGAGAAATCGTTGTTATAAAGAATCCAGAAAATTTTCATTGAAAACAACGCTTTTATTTTACGACGATTTTTCATTATACACAGAATTTATGCTTCCACTGGCTGTGGATAGCACTTAAAGATTATAAATAGGCTCAGCTTTGGAGCGCATTACTTTTGCTTTATGTGTAGCTTTTATTTTTTTCGTCGTTTGTTATCATTATTAATTTTCATTGTATAAAGTATGTGTGGATTAGAGTTTCACAGTTCTTATTTAGGTTGAAATAAGGTAGTTTAAAATTTATTTACTATAAAGACTTTATTTACTATATAATATAGAAAGGAAGAAATAACTACCATAAATGTTGATGATAGTTGCACACCCATCCCACAAAATTACGCAGTAACGATAAAAGTAGGATTTTTGGAAATTTTGAATAAATAATTTTAATAAATACATTTTGAAAAAGATACCTTATGGAGGTATATCACTAAAATACAAAGGTGTACAGAAACTAATTGAAATGAGAATCCATATATTATATTAGGCATTCTCTAGAACATTTCATACCGACCGACAAAATATGAAGTACACAAGTTTAACTTACCATATTTTAATATTTTCTCCTTCAATGAACTCGTCTACAAAAGAAAAATTTGAGGGAGGAAATAAGGGTGAACTAAAAGTTGATTTATATTCAAATAACAATAAGTATTTAGACATTTTAGTTGATAGTTAATAAATAAATAAAGCTAAGATAATACTAAGCTCTATACCATATGACTGGTCTTAATGACCATAGACAACGCCATGTGACAACATCCTTGGTAAAAGACACTAGAGTAGCAGTTACTAAATTTTGATATTCGAGCATCCGGAAAACATAAACTATTCTCTAACCCTCAGATTAAAGCCAATTTGACATGTAGCCAATAACCACGAGCAGAAAATGAAAGAAGAATTTGTATAATTTATGAAATGTCAATAAAAGGAAAATTAAACAATACAAAAAATGTTTGAATACATTTTAATTGGCGGAAAAATTCAATAACCAAGTTTTCGTAATTGGCGACGTCAATAATAATGAGGCTTCCCAGACAAAACAGTCACACAATTGAATTGATTTATTATTGTTTGCTTATTGTAACGAAACAAAAGACCCCTTGACAGTTAAAATTGCTTATTTAATGTCAGAATTAATATAAATAAAATCAATAACCAATTTATGTGCATAATTTTAGGTTGATTTTTCAGTAAAAGTTTTAGCTGAGTTACCGTGACAATTCTTTACTGTTTATTATAAATTCAATCATAGATATACTTTATAAAATGTTTTATTATGACAGCAGTTGAAATTTAAAACAATATAATTATAGGATATTGTTTAAAATTTGTAATTTAAAAAAACTTATTTAATAATAGAACTTAATTCTGACATAAATGTTTTATGTTTCACATAATAAACTATCTTTAAAGCGAAGGTAGGACTTTTTAAATACAATTGTTATATTTGTAAACTTTTTCTAGTTGACGACAGCGTTCTAGCAAATGCTATAAGGCAGCTAACCCCAGCAAAAGTTGGAGGCTCCGTGGTACTGCGATGTGAACTTTCACCACAGATAGGCTTCACTGACATCAAATGGCTGCAAGATGGACTTCCTCTTACAACAGGATACATGGGAACTGGTGTGTAATTATGTCCAAAAGTCGACAGTTATTTGTTTAATATTCAGAGTTTAATGTATACTATTTAATAAATTAGTTTATGTAAATAAAAACAGTGAAAAATTATGATTTTTCATGATATGTCATCATATTTTACAAAGAAATTCTTCAAATCATAAGATAGAAAAGAAATTGTTATTTTCGTAGATACTCGATGGATATCAGGTGCGGGAGGATTGTTATTAGGATCAGACCTGACTCAGGCTGACATTGAAGCTGAATATTCATGTATTGCGGTCGACACACCCAGTGCTACGCTCAAACTAACTACCGATGGTTGGTCCATAGGCATTATTTTTATAAAAATATTCCTAATAAGCAATTTACGTGCAAGATTTTTAAATTTATAAAGTAGTACAAGCCGGCAACACAACCAATGCGCGGAATGTGCGTGGTTTTCCATGGGCGGCGGTGTACTGTTACCATATCAGAGACCCGCCTGCTTTATTGTCCGCTATAAAAAAGTACATAGAGTCATTATAAAAAGTCTTATCATATCGCTAGTGTTGTTTGATTCGAAAATCTTAGAAGTCCCAATTGTGTATGTTTTTTTGTTTTTCCGGATTCAAACCCAAGATCAAACCTTCCACAACATGTATCTAAGGTACTATTTATAATTTTTTGTCTTAGAAAGTAGCTGGTTGGAAAGTATTGAAGTGAACTCAATCGAAGCTCGGATAGGTGATACAGTTATATTACCGTGCATATTTCGACACATCAACAAATATACTATTACGTAAGTAAACGGTTTCTTTTGATTTATATTATTTAGTTGGTTAACATAGAAAATATGACAGGTGGTATAGGTCTTAGGCGTGCGTGTAAGTTTAGGTGAATAGCGCTTGTTAAACATAAATAATTCATTCCTTATTACATAATATATGTACCGTCAAATTTTGGTTGAAATTGCTATGAATTTATTTACTAAGATAAGATACGTATATTATAATCATAAGATTTCACAATCATTTGATAATCGTAGTTTATTTACAACATTTGTTGATGTAAAAAACATGTGGTGTGAAACGGTACTTGTACTGTGTTTCTCAGAGTGAGTGAGGATATCGGAGGCCCTTAAAAGTGTCGCTTAAGCGGCGTTAAAAGCCGACAACAAAACCAGTTCGTGGACTGTGGCGCGGTCGTTCATGGGCGGCCGTTTTCTCTTACCTATAGAACATCCACCTGCTCCGTTATCCGCTGTAGAATAAAAAAAATGGGAGAATTATTTTTCATAATTTGTGATACGTCGTCACGAGAGTTTTATTTAAAATGGACCTTAGAAAGATATTGATTTAAGATTTTGTAATATAAATTTTACTGGATAGGTGGCAACGTCAAGATGCTAGCGGAGTTTGGGTGACTGCGCCTGGGGAAGGCGTAGTCCGTAGTGGAGCGATGATTTTGCCCAGTGTGCGGTTAACCCACGCGGTCAGATACGCTTGCTCACCTGGCACAGACAGCACTCCTCGTCTAATTATAAGACTAGTGGTGTATGAGCCGTTAACTGTCACTGTTACACCTAATCCTTTGGTGAGTTTATATTAATTTTATTTGTAATGAAAATATATGTCATTGATATTTTTTACTAGAGTCGGCTGGTAAAGCAACTTAAAAAAAGATGACAGGTGTCATAAAAAATACGGACTTTTTTGTTTAAGTGTAAAAAAAGATGAAAATATTATTTAAGGGATTTTAAATTTTAATGTCGTTTATCTATTTTTAGAGCATACGTGTTAATTATTTTAAGATCCATAAGAAAATTAGACTTATATATTTTTAATATTATTAGCGCATTTATAAGTTGGTAATAATTTGATATGATAAATTTAGCTTTTTTAATAATAGAAGTAACAATTTTCAGATGGTGGGTACAGGAGGATCTGGTCATTTTAACTGCTCGGTGTCTGGAGGCAGAGGTGGTGGGGTTACTTTAAGTTGGCAGCACGAAGGCAGGCCTTTACATTCCCCGCAAGGAAAGCTAACCTTGGGTCCTGTCAGGTCACACCACGCTGGCCTTTATCAGTGTACGGCTTATGACCACTCAGACTCAGCCGTTTCTAGTGCTGAACTCATTATTGCTGGTAATATATTGTACAATTCGCTCTTTTTATAAATCAAAATAATAGATTATGAGATAAAAAGCTCATTAAAGAGAAAGAAAATATAAATTTTCATGTTATAGTAATTATGGGAAGACTTATGCTACTGAAACATTAAGTAATATCATATTTACTAGCGTGTGGAATGATGCAAATTTATGAGGATGTAATTTAAATTTAAACAGTGTTTTAATTAGTAAGGTGTAACTACTATTCTGTAAAATATATAATAATCAACTAACAGGACGCAATACAATACATTTATTCATAACAAAAGATTACATGTCATTACATTTATTTATTATTTATTTGTTCTTCACAAAGTAGGAAATAATTGTAAGTTCGAACAACTACTCCATGCTATATAACACATAGAATATATAGAACATATATGATAAAAGTCTGTTGGCCAATCTCTTAAAAAATGCTAAACAATTATAATACCTTGACGTAAATCCCCATAAATATATATGGACAACGTTTTAGACAGACCTCCAAGACTCGTAACAACATTCAGTGAGGCAATAACTCGTGTCGGGCAGAGCATTGCTTTAAGATGTACAGCTACTGGTATTCCACCGCCGAGAATATTCTGGGTTTTAGATGACAGGCCACTTCCGTCAGCACCTGAAAAGTAAGAATTATAATTTATCCCGTATCCCGTAGTACCAATAATTATGTTAATATTTTGAGAGCCTCGTAGTTAAATGGTTTTTTATATGCCTACCACGAAGCGAAATATATTAGGTCCGAATGCCGGTCCGGACAATTTTTAATAATAATTTAATTTAATTTATATATTCGCTGAGTGAGAATATCGGAGGTTCTTAAAAATGTTACTTAAGCGGTGTAAAAATCCGGCAACACAACCAATGCGTGGACTGTGGTGCGGATTGTCCATGGGCAGCTGTGTTCTCTAACCATATAGGAGACACACCTATTCCGTTGTCCGCTATAGGATAAAAAAATATCTATTTATCGTATTCCGTTACGTTTGATAATTTCATTTTTCTTTGTATGTAACTGCTTTATATAAGTAAAGTTTTTCAATGGTTTTTTAGATATACGGTGAATACAAGAGCTGAATCTCTCCCAGGGAGCGATGACGGGGGCATAATATCAACATTGAGTATTAATATCAGGACTGCAGATGAAGGTGGAAGGTACGGGTGTAATGCAACTAATTCGGGAGGATCGCAAGCGCATCATGCAAGGCTTAATGTTTTTGGTAATTTTAAATCATTTCATGAATTGAAATAAAGAAAATTTCTATTTTTACACTTTTTACTACTTATTTACCCAAGTAAATAACTAATTATTATTTACCTCGCTTTTATCTGTTCCATAGGTTTTCTAATAAATAAGTTAATTGTGATTTGACAGGTCCACCAAACATTAGATATTTACCGCCAATGCATGTAAAAGTTGAAGCAGATGTAACCATAAATTGCCCTTACTCGGGATATCCCATCAAGTGAGTATATTTTAGAATATCTTATTTGTTATGATTGTACATTGCCAAAAATTTAATTTAGATCAAAATATTGGTACTTCAGGGAATATTTATGTATTTTATCTGTTTTTACAGAACCTTCAAGGTGTGTTAATTATTTGTATCATCTTTCCATAAATTTTTAACATACATATACAGTGCAGTCTCGATGAAGCGATCAATATAACGAATTCATGGATTTAACGATTTTTTTTAAAACCGTTTTTCTTCCTTTTATAACCATCTAAAACTGTCCATAAGTGCTAATACAAAATATATCTTTACAATATATAAATTTTGTCTTAAAACTTTTTTTGTTATGAATTTTTAATAATTGCAAAATATAAATAGAAAGATTATTAAACCCCATCTAACAATTTTCTCAATTTTTACTTTTACATGACGTTTTCTTTCAATTATTCATATCTAATTCTACAGTATTAATTCGACAGGTTCAAACATGTTAAATACTTCGCGTGATCATTTGTCTACTTCATAAGACAGTTACTGTCGTTTGACTTACGATGTAAAAACTGAGTTGACATTGTTGTTAATTTAAAGTTGCAATTACTAAGAAACAATAAGGTGTTCCATAAGTGCTGGATATAAACGAAAAATCATTAAATATATAAGCGAGAATCACAAAATGAAAAAAGCAGAAATCGCAAGATAGTACAGTTTACCTTTCAAAACGAATAATAGTCCGACCTAACCTTAATACAATAAACCTGATTTTAATAAATTACTTAGTGTAACGAATATTGTTTAATTCCTTTGAGTTTCTACTATCGAGACTGCACTGTATGTACTTTTCCTAAATATGTTGTTATGATTTAAAAAATAAATATAATAATTGGATTTACTAATTATACCAACTTAT
Organism: Delias oraia; assembly: GCA_018230265.1. Taxonomy (NCBI): domain Eukaryota; kingdom Metazoa; phylum Arthropoda; class Insecta; order Lepidoptera; family Pieridae; genus Delias; species Delias oraia. Next base: position 15,257 of record DWCF01000964.1, read on the forward strand.
TGGATTCATAGTTAATACTATACTTAATATAGTATTAAAATTATTATTATTACTATAGTTAATATTAATTCTATACGTGGGAGAGCCACGCAGAAGCGTATGCGGACGCACTAATTGAGCCGGATCATCCGAAGTGATACCATGGGCTCACAGAATACTTAACGTAAAACGGTTCTCATACTGTATTTTTCTGAGTAAGTGAGGATTACGGAGGCCCAAAACATGGCGCTTAAGCGGCGTAAAAAGCCGGAAACATAACCAATGCGCGGACTCTAGCGCGGTTGTTCATGGACGGCGGTGTTCTCTTACCACATAGGAGACCCATCTGCTCCGTTATCCGCTATACTATATAAAAAAATTCAGGGAAGTCGTATGGAGACGGGAAGATGGATCTCTAGTGGAATCTCCAATGCAGTCTGGCGACGAACGGGGTAATCTGAGGTTATCTTCTATTCGAAGTTCCGCCGCTGGTGGCTATTCCTGTGAGGTCAGAGCTGAGAGCGGAGAACTAGCGAGACGAACTGTCCGGATTGAAGTTCACAGTAAGTAGAGGCTAATCAGAAATCATTATTTGTGAATAATTATGGTGGAAAGATGACCTTATAAAGGTGGCCGGTAGTCGCTGGATCCAGATCGCTCATGATCGCAATAGGTGGGCGTTTTTGGGTGAAGCTTATGTCCAGCAGTAGACATAATAGGCTGATGATGAGTTGTTATTATGAATAATACAATTAATTGTGAATTAATAAAAAAATTCAACGTTATATATGAATACAAAAATATATCCATTTTTATTACGCAGAGCCCCCAAAAATTGCCCCATTTCAATTCCCTGAAGAGTTAGAAGTGGGTGGGAGTACACAAGCCACCTGTAGCTTGGTTTCCGGAGACAAACCAATACAATTCACTTGGCATAAGGATAACTTACCGATCCCTTCTGTTCTCAAAGTAAGTATCTAATCGTCTAATTTTCAATTTGTTCTATGTTTAATAAATAGAAACTCATTTAAATTCTTTATTATTCAAAGGTTGAACAAAAAAATATGGATTTCTTTACAATTCTCGTGATACAAGATTTGAATTCAATGCACAGTGGAGAATATTCGTGCCGCGCTACCAACGATTTTGGAACTGTCAGCCATTCCGCTTCTTTGGTTGTTAAAGGTAGGCCTTCAATAGAGAGTAAAAATAATGTAACCCTTTCATCAGTTATTTTTGCTACATTTATGGTATGATACATTTTCTTCAAAGCTTTTATAATAACTGAAAATAGATAAGACATTCAGTAAAATAATTTCACTATCAACAATCAAAGTTCTTCTATTTTTACACTAGAGTTATTTTACATTGTATTTTTTATGATATAGCTGGTAACGGAGCAGGTGGGTCTCCTATATGGTAAGAGAACACCACCGCCTATGGATATCCGCGCCGCTTAAGCAGCATTTTTAAGGGCCTCCAATACTCTCACTCAGTCAGCAAAACAAAATAGAAGTACCGTTTCAAAATAGTTCTTTCTATACAATATTTATTTAAACAAATTATAGGCATTCAGATTGAATTTATCTTTTACTAAATTTACTTTCGAAAAAAGCTGTTATATACACATTAAATAAATATCATAAATTATATTGTATAAAGCTTAGAAAACTAGAAAATAAGAAATAGATGACAAACAAAACAGTCTCGGTACAGAGGCGCCGTTGTGGGTATGGCGTGCCCAGAACACTTCAGTGTCAGCGGGTGCAGCAGTACTTTTACCGTGCTCCGCCAAGGGACAGCCTCAACCTAGGATTTCCTGGGAGTTTTCCACCGGTGAGACGCTAAATTGAATTAAAAGTAGTCGCTAAAACGTTAACCTTTTCTATCCTGAAGATTAAGCTTAAAAATATAAACATATATTTTACTTCTGTACAGTACTTTTTTATATTATGAGATGAATATCACTTGATTACTATTTGATAAATTTAAATACATAATATACTATAAATTTTTCATAGATGGTGACAATTGGCGTCACATCCTATGGGGTCAATCTGAAGTAAGTGACCTTAGAGAAGGTTCTATCCTCTCGGATGGTACTATCTGGCTTCGAGCAGCTACCCCAGATCACGAAGGCTGGTATAGGTGCACTGCACGGGCTCAACATTCTTTCCTACACCACATGTTTTTTTTGGACGTCAGAGGTAAGATTCGTATTTTGATATTTAAGCATAACACTTGATTTACTAGGTACTAATACCAATAAAATTAGTTATTTATTGAAATGAAATCTCAAATGATTTTTAAATGATTGTATATACAGAATTATATATAAATAGTAAAATATATATTTTAGTATACAATACTAAAGTAACCAATTCTTTCGGAAGTTTTGTTAATAAAAACAAAGAATGTTTCAATTTTGAACTTTTATTTGGATTCTAATTAGGATGAACAAAGTCGTCCGTTGACCAATAGATTAAATGATAAAGATGAATTAAATCAGAACCACCAAAGCTGAGCCGCGGAGGTGGTGTTGGTGAAACCCAATGGGTGGTGCGTGGTACTCCTGCGAGGCTGACGTGCACGGTCAGAGGAGAACCTGAAATTCATGTACATTGGACGCATGACTCGCGTCCGCTCTCTTTACAGTAAGTACACTAAGAATATAGAAATTACTTTCAAACAGTCATGTAATATTGATATTAGTGTATCGCATAGAATATTAACAATCGAAATTGATGTAATGAATGTAACAACGGACATTAGAAAAGTATCTGTTTAAATAATTTGTTTTATAATATTTCTTTTTGTGCTCTATCATCTTTGCAGTACAAAACAATTTAAATTTGAGGCCTGTTGAGTTCTTGTTGCCAAAAAAATAAAAAAATTATCAAAGGACTTTACCCATGCTTTTCTAGTTAAATATTGATAATGAGTTTAGCTGTAATTTACTAGTTTAGATATTACTCCCATATTTTTAACCTACATTGCAAAAGAGGTACCCAGTAGTGATGAATTTAGTGGTTAAGAGAGTTAATGTCAGGCGGTGGATGTGACCTAATTCCTAGCTAAGCTAACGGCAGAAGCTTTGAAAATTTAAGTGAAACGCAGGTGCAACTCTTAGTACTAGCCTAATGTTATTAAGTGTATGTTACGTTAACTTCTCTTTGCCAACTTGGTTGTATATCTATTCGTTATTTTGTTTGTAAAATTGTTTAAAATGTAATTTTAAGAGATTTATTGTTCTTTTTCTTATTATACTGGCTTCAGTGTCTGTATAATGATATTTACATAAAAAACGACAGAGATTTAAGCTAAAATATAAACAAAGTTTAAAATGAGATACAACTTCTTACAAGAGTTTTTTCAACGTAAAAGTTTTGTTGAAGTTTCAATATTGTTCAATATTATAAACTTTATTTGTCATTTTTTCCTGTCATTGCATCCTAGTAGTGCATAGTTAAAATAGTCATTTTTTAAGTGGCTCTGGCGGTGTTGAAATGCGTGATTTGGGAAATGGAGCGATGACGTCAGAGATTACAATAACTCATGCCGGACCGGAACATGCGGGTGACTACCGATGCCTTGCAAGAAACTTATATGGCACAGATGAACTGGTCTTCCGGCTTTTTGTAAAAGGTTTTTAATTATTCAACACAATAATAAAACACGATGTCGCTTTAATACTTTAAATTATTAACTAATTTCTAATAATTAATCTATATTTACTTAGTTTTTTATAGTATAGAGGACAACGGAGCAATAATAAAAGAACACCGCCGCTCATGGACAACCGCGCAACAGTCCGCGTATTGGATGTGTTGCCGTCTTTTTACGCCACTTGAGTGTCATTTTTAAGGGCCTCTGATATCCTCATTCACTCAGCGAAAACGTTACAAGTAACGCTTGACATTGAGTATTCTGTGAGCCCGTGGTATCACTTAGGACGAGCGGGCCCAATAAGTCCGTCAGCACATGCTTCAGCATGGCTCTCCCACGAGTGCTACACTATTAAAACACTCGCCCGACCACTGTTAAGCCCTTCCAGAGAGGGAATAAATTAGTAATTAAATTTTAATTTGATTATTTTTATTATTTGATTTATAATTTAATAGATTCGAACCCAATAGCTCTCGCTTCATAGTAGACTTATTAAACCACTTAGCTACGAGGCTCTCAAAAGTAGTTACAAGCAATAAAAAACTTACTTTCGAATATATCTATTTAGAGCGTCCAAGTGTTCCCGAAGAAGTCCGCATTTCTGAGATCTGGTCGCGGAAAGCCCGTGTTACATGGCGTGTTACGCGCGGAGCAGTTGTATCACACTACTCGCTACAATTTCGCTCCCTCACCCGTGACCTCACAGATGCTCCGCTCCACGCTCCGCTACCCGCTCGTGAAACCTGGGACTCAATGGAAGTCCTCAACATAACACTGGCTAATTCGGATTTGCTTCATGTCGCGTAAGTTTGCTCAGGCTTATGAATATGATAATTCTCTGCGGATTTCAATTTCGTGACACTGATATATTTATGTAGGATGTTTGAGATGTGATGTCAAGTGGTTTTGGAGTGTGAGTTCTGTTATATTTAAACGCAAAATAGGAAACTTAATAAAACAATTATAAAACTTAGTATTTGTAAAAATAGTGAATTTTGTGTGAAATACGTATTTCAGGATTTGTAATTGTTTTTATAAATATGAATATCATTACATTTTAGTGTTGTAACACTAATTTCTTGGAATATAAGCTTATGTATAATAATATCATTCAGGTCGGAAGGGCCGAGTCGAGCGGGGGCTTTAGTGTCCGGATTATATCCCGACACTCGCTACGTGCTACGAATTGCCGCCCACAATGATGTTGGTGCCTCCCCGTTTATCACACCGCTACACTTCACGACTAGGGAGGAAGGTATGTAGAGCTTTGGACAACGTAGCATACTTAGCGTGACGTAGCACTTTGCTTCGATGTAGCTCTTCATCTGGGCTACACTTACAGAGCTGATGGTTGTATGAAAATAATTACTGTTTTATGTGAATATTAATAGATAACTTCTTTTACAAAAATATTTTTAATAGAGATAATATCTTATAACGATAAGAATTAATAATAATATTAATCAAACAATTTTTTATTTATAATAAATTAAAATAATAGTTATATATGCTGTTTAATTTAAAAAACTTATTTAATAAAACCAAGCAAATATCATTAATTAATAATGCTTAATGGAAAAATAAGTTAAAGTACAGTGCAATTTCCTCCCACAATCCCTAAAAAATAAAGTATTTGCAGTAGTATATGATGTTTAGAAAAATATTTAAGCTAAAACAATTTCTTTGATTCCTTTTCTTCGATTTATACAAACATTTGCCAGTCAAGACGAAAGTAAACAGATTTGGAACAGTTTTATTTTCTTCGCCAACAAGTGGAAAGCTTATAGGAGAGCTTACGTATACAATGATTGAAGCCTTTGGACTCTTTAGAGGGATAATAGAATGAAATAGAAAAGTATATTTCATGTTAATTTTTTGTGTAATGTTACTAAATATAATATTTTAAAATGAATAAGGTATTTTGTATACCCGATATACGATGTCATATTAATTAATTAAATACTTTAACAGAGTAAACTATACCAATATATTCAACTTGTACATGTTATAATAAAGACACATTTTTTAATACATACAAATTATAACAGAATTTTGGCATTATAGACGTGTTAAAAAGTTTTTTTATGAAGTTTACCTTTGGAAATTATGATGGTATTTTGATACCTTTTATATAAATTTCTCAATGGACTGAAAAGCAAATTTGGCTCCTAATTTTTAGTGACTCAGTTATAAGAGTATACTTGGATTATTTTGATTTTTATTAAATTATGTAAAAGTTTGTTTTATGGCAATATTTTTTCCTTGAATTTGGTTACTAGTAAGGATAAACACACATTTGGATGGTAATTAAGATATTTTTAGTAAAAATATTCGCTTCATATAATCGGTTTAAATATTTTTTAATAACATTCATATCATTTTCAATTCCATTTTCAGTTAATCATTACGGCTTTTAATTCTAAAGAGTTTTAAGAAGTTCATGGTACCAATAAGTGATAAAAATGTTCACTCAATGTCTAAGTATAAGCATGTTATGAATGGTCATTTAGGTTTGGTGGAAATAAAAATTCATTTTAATAGCATGCCTATAGAATTTTCTCTCATTAGCTAAGAATTTATGTTAAATTCAAAAGATTTACAGCTTAAAAGAGGCATTCAGTATAGACTATTTCCTAAAAGAGGTAAGATTTTGGTTTTGAAAACGTTTTATCAGCTTAAATTATTTTGAGATTTACTCTTAAAATATCACTAAAATGTTATATGTTCAAATTGTAATAATCCTATTAAAATCGGCACGTATAAAAATATATTTCTTATTTCATAAAATAATAATCGGAAATAGGAAGCTTTTAATGTATCTTTTTAAAAATATATTTTATAAATCTCAAACATTACAATTAAACATAAATTAAAAATTCTTCAGCTTGTAGTAACTACTTCTAAAACTGAGCATTAGCAACAGACATGATGGCGTCGGTATTCGTTTTTCACTGTCAATCAACAGCAAAACGTGTTGAAGTCTTTGTAACAATACCGATTTAATCACAGCGCCTGGAGGCACCCCTAGAGATATATCGCTGAGAGCTCTACGCGCCCGAGAGTTGCTTGTCACTTGGCAGGTAAGTCTGTTTTTATTGAAGCACACTCAAGTTGGGGATACACTAGCTATACAAACAACACATATATAAGAAATACGACTAAACAACAAATTATGCAAAATCGATGAGAATAGAAATTCTTTTCAATTCTTTCATCCGTATTACATCGATTTTTATTGTTCCATATTGCGCGTTTTTAAGGCATTATTTGCTGCGCACCACCACTCTATGGAATCAGCTTCCTTAAGAGGTATTTCCAAACTAATACGACTTGGACCTTCAAAAAAAGAGCGTACCTATCCCTTAAAAGCCGGAAACGCATCCGCGCCCTTGTTAGAGATGTCCGTGGGCAGAAGACCCCTGATCCTAGGTGAGTTTCCTGCTCGTTTGCTACTATTTACATAAAAATATAGAGCTTTGTATATCTGCAACATAAATGTTCTGTTGATCTTCTGAGACTTGCTATCGGTAATATTCATAGAATAATTTGAGTATATGGCCTTAACATTGATTATATTTACACATTTAATTAGGTTTTTATTTGTATAAAAATATAGTAGTGTCTGTAAAAATACAAAAAAAATTAAATTAATTAAATTTTCAAGGTTTATTATTTTTTATTCATTGCATAGCCACCACCGCGTGAGTCCTGGCATGGAACTATACTTGGTTACACTATTCGCTGGTGGGAAGTCTCCGAGGAAGGCAAAGGTAGTACAGATAATGCTTCGGAGAGTGGAGCCAGCTCAGATGCGACAAGTACCACTATAAGGGGTCTGAAACCGGCTACGCGGTATGGCGTTGCAGTCAGAGCCTACAACGCGGCGGGAAATGGACCAACATCTCAGCCGCATTACCGGCACACTCTAGAATCCCGTGAGTATAATTCTGTGAAAGTTTTCGCTGTACTTTAAATATAGTTTATAATTTTTTAATACATAGGTAAACGCAACATAATTCACAATTATTGTAGATTATGTATTCATATTTTTATTATTCAAAAAGTGCGGTTCATTTTATCAATATATCTACGTCAGAGACGTGATACGTGCGTCATAAATTTTCCTATCAAAATGCAAAATGGCTTAATTGGACCGTGGCTTTTTCGATCCAGGTCAAACGATTCGGAACAAATTGATGGCACTTTTATTTTTTTATATAAAATTGTTTTATGTAAATGTAACGCCATCGAATCGAATTGTTAAATCCCATGAAACAAACAAGACAAAAATCTTTATTGTAATATATATAAGAATTGCATATTATCTATTTTCTTTGATTTAATAAATATTTATGGGCAAATAAACCTATACTCTATGCGACATACAATCTTAAAGAAAATAAGTTATTTGCCATACTTATGAAATGTTACTTTCTACTCCGTTTCACTTTCTAGTCAAAGAGTACTTTGATATTTAAAAAAATTTTAAAAATTAAAAATAAAACTTTAAACAAGGAAAAGAAAATTGAGTTCCAAAATGTCGAACATATTTAGCTAAATTTTGGAACGGTCCCTTGGTATTTTAGTGACTCAGATCATAAATAACTTAGCAAGAATTCAAGTCACGCTTGAAATCTGACATCTTCCAAGACAGTTTCCGTTTAAACTGAGCCAAAGTGGAAAATGTTGAGAACTATCAGTTACAAAGTAATTACGGAACTGTCCCAACCGACCTTTAGAAGTATGGAGATGTTCTAGTTATGAAACTACTCCCAGAATTTGATATCATTTTCTGTCCCGATTGCTTCTGATCAAAGTACCTTTGAGGTTGAATTTGCTAGTTGTGAGTGAATTTTTTCGACCCTCAAAGATTTGGTTTAATGTCCTTATTGCGTCAAATCTAAAATAATTAAAAAGAAGTATTAATAATAAATGTAATCTATGAGTCTATAAATAAAAATAAAGTATTTTTAATTTTTATCCAGTAACGATACTACTGACTTTCATTGCTTTTTTTAATAATAATTTTTTAAGCAATTTTGTGCCGCGCACCACCACTGTGGAATCTGACTGCAGAAGTTATTTCAAACCAATACGACTTGGGTCCTTCGGACTTATCCCTTAAAAACCGGCAACGCACCCGTGGCCCTGCAAAGGTTAAGGAATGGCCATGAGCAGAGGACCGCTTATTCTATGTGAGAGTGTAGCGGGCAATAAAAAGATAAAATCAAAAGTTATTATAATCAAATAATTATTGCAACGAGGATTTTGTTTAGAACTAGAATTTACATAATAAACAATGGCACAATGAAAAGACTTAACTGTTTAAAATATGATGACAATTAGTCATGAATACAACGACATTACGCCAGGCGTCTTTCTTTCAGCCCCTAATGGAAGTCCAGAGGGATTAACATGTGTGTCAAGTGGTTCAACTACCCTGCGCGTCTCGTGGCGCCCGCCCCCTGCGGACTCGCGGGGCGGCCTCATCACTCACTACACTCTGCAATACACTCGCCGCGAGGCTGATCCGCTGTTGCCCGTTCAGGATGCACATTTGCGTGTTCAGGCTAGTAAAATTGTAGTATGGAGCTTTGAATGCTGCCGAGAGTAGTTTATAAGTGTATTGTCTAGGTAATATTTTGGGTAATGTATTTTACGAATATTAGAATGTATATTTTAAAAAATATATCTAATATAGGAGCTGTGATATAATGTGAATTCAGGCCACCTGAGAAACGCTGCTTAAAACTTTTTAATTGAAATCTGCTGTAACTTTAATACAAAAGTTTCCATTTGCTAAAGTGAGACTTTCACAATATTCACGTATCTCGAGTTTCAAAGCTCTATAATACCTCATTTATGTGAATATTAATAATTTAATAGTAACACATAAAAATAAGCAAATGAATTTAAAGTGCATTCTGTTTTGAAAATGTTAACTTTATTAATAGGGCGATGAAACGACTGTATCTCGTCTTACACCATTCGCTGAATACGATATAAGAGTACGTGCACACAACGCTGCTGGTGATGGCCCATTATCTTCTGCTCAGGTGTGCAGAACCGATGAAGATGGTGAGATTTAATTTTGTCAGGCTTAAATATTATAATAAAATATTATTTATTATTATTTTTTTGAGAGTCTCGTAGCTAAGTGGTTTAATAGATCTACCATGAAGCGAGAGGTATCGCGTTCGAATCCTGGTACGTCGGGCCGGTTAGGCCGGCTTATCCTAAGTGATACCACGAATTCACAAAATACTCAGCGTGATACGGTACTTTTAATGTGTTAACTGAGTGAGTGAGGATATCGGAGGCTCTTAAAAGTGCGGCTTAAGCCGTGTAAAAAGCCGGCAACAACCAATGCGCGGACTGTGGCGTGGTTGTTCATGGGCGGCGTCGTCGTCTAACCAGATAGGATACCCATCTGTTCCACTATCTGCTTTTGAATTAAAAAAGCATACTATCAATCTGGATTCTTGTTTCTTCTTAGATGTTCGTTTTTGTAAATTGGCAAGTTTCATTACTTTTTTGTAGTTAACCAAATGATACAAAATATCTGTATATTTTGTATCGTTGTATATGATATATCATTATAATTTTGTATATTATATATCATTGTATTTGCATGATCTGTATAATATATAAGAATACGAAACAAAATAAATATAAAAAATGTCTTTTATAGACATACTTTAAGCGTAAGTGATTGAGATAGGTATCTGATATTTAATATTATGTCTGAAACAAGATATCCAGTTCAAATACTGGTGCTACTACAGGCGGATAACAGACGGAAGTTTATATTGGTCTCAAAAATTATGTAAACCTAAAATCGATCCATCTTCAAAATTGATGCAGTACCAATATCAAACATAATATATATTTTTCTCTGTACTGTTTGTCTAGAACTTCTTAAATTCAAAAGGTGGCACGTACCTTAACGTAAAACGAATATGTTCACAAATGGAAAATATCTGTTCATAGTGCCAAGCGCTCCGAGTGGCATCAAGCTTATTGCGCTAAGTGAGCGTTCTCTCCGTGCATCATGGCTACCTCCAGTGGAACCTAATGGACGACTGACTCACTACTCGCTTTACGTAAAAGATATATCTGGGTGAGGGTTTTAAACCAACAGTAATAAATCATTTAAATATAAACACACATTTTGTTTCACGTGGGAGAGCCATGCTGAAGCGTGTGCGGATGCATTAATTGGACCGCCTCGTCCGAAGTGATACCACGGGCTCACAGAATACTTAGCGTGAAATAGTAGTTGTACTTGAAACAGTGCCTGTATTTATTTCGCTGAGTTAGTGAGGATATCGGAGGCCCTTAAAATGCCGCTTATGTGGCGTAAAAAGCCGGCAACACAACCAATGCGCCGACTGCGTCGCGGTTGTACATGAGCGGCGGTGTTCTCTTACCATATAAGAGCCCACCTGCTTCATTGTCCGCTACACTATAAAAATTTCTTAATAATATATTAAATGTATATAATTATAAGATCTTATATACCTTCTATTAATTATAAATGTAATTGATTGTGTGAAATGTAGTTGTACCTACATGTAGTTGATTTCTTAATAAAGAAACGTCGTTTATGTTCTACACATTCTTTTCAATAGTTTTAATATTACTTTTAACGTAAATTTAATTCCCAGAACATTCTAAATAAAAATTTCATTTCGCTAATATACGGTGAAAGCGTTGACCGCTGCAAAATTCATATTATAAAATACTAATTTTTTAACATATTTATTAGTAATTAAAACCACTATTGTTTTATACTTTTTATATCATAAAGCTCATGTTCTTAACAGGACTAAGCTATCAAAAATTAAACATTGAAGTATCCTTTTTTTGTATTCAAACCAAATGAAAGCGAGAAAGAAATTCAGTTAAATATTCTAAATTACAATTTAAATGCTAAGCTTTCGTTTCAGATTATATATTGTAGGCAACTTTTATATTCTTATTATAAATGAACTCTACGTTTAGGTCACAGGAAGCAAACGTGACTCGTATCAACTCTTGTACAGAGAGCGAAGGTTCTATGGTGGAATGTATGAAGACGCTTAGAGGTTTACGATCAGGAAGGACATATGAGACCTGGGTGCGAGCGGCTACTGGCGCGGGAGAGGGACCCACTTCTACTGTTGTAGAGTGTCAGACTACTGCCCTAGGTGAGTAAATACTATGGATAGCCTGCATATCTTCATGTATGTCAATGTGTTTAAGATAATACATAAAAAAAGATAATACTAAAATAAAACATAGACAGAAAAAACAAACAATTTAATTTTATTGTGGTATAGCGGGTAATGGAGCAAGGATATTTTGTGGATGGTAAGAGTATAACACCGCTGCCCATGGAAAACCGCGTCATAATCTGCGCTTTGGTTATGTTGCGAAGATTTTTATGCCGTACGCGGCATAATTTCAAGGGCCTTCATTATCCTCAACCACTCTGCAAAACACAGTATAAGTACCGTTGTACTGTTTCCCTTGTGTGCTGTCAGCCTGTGGTATCACTTTGGACGATCCAGCATAATTAGAAGCATATGCTTCAACATGGCTCTCCCACAATAAATCCCACACAAAATATGTGTGAATAGATTTATTTTGAAAACACGCACGGTTAAAATCACAGATATGATTAATTATTCATTAGCTCCTGCACGAATATCATCATTTGGAGGGGTGGCAGTGGGATCAGCGGGCAGTTCCTTATCACTGCGGTGCGTGGTAGGTGGAGTGCCTCCTCCTTCGAAACGATGGCTTCGAGGTGGAAGTCCAATCCATATTCGGTCACCATTACATTTGGATGGAGATGCTTTAATGATTAGAAGTAAGCTTTCCCCAACTTACGAATTATTCCTAGTGACACATGTGATATTTGTATGACTTGTATTAAAAAATAATTTAATTTTTATTTCGTACTGAAAATATTTTTTTACTATTCAAAACAAAAAACAATTTATATAAATTTAAAATCATTGAAAATTCACTCAGAATAAAATCATGTCAATACCACACTAAATCGAATAGATTTAACGAATATTAATTTATAAACTAGAGAGGAAAATAAGATATCACTCATTTGTATGTTAAAAGTAGAAATGTGTTCATTTAATTGCTACATCAAAGTATATATTAAATTGTAGATTTAGAACTACAACATGCGGATAATTACACTTGCGTAGCAGAAAATCCTCACGGATCAGACTCCGTGACATGGAGGGTCTTTGTCTTAAGACCTCCAACTCCTCCAGGGATAGCACTCATTGAGGCCCGGTCTAGGGAGCTGGAACTCGAAATAAGAGCATCTCCTAGAGTACCAGGCCACGCTATTCCCAAAGAGTATACTCTACATTGGAGGCTGGCGGCACCTGAGGTAGGTTCTCAATTTCTATATATTATAAAACTTTACAAATGTCTTTTAAACTGCTACCAAAAGGAAACTAAAAATAATTGTTTTAATAATTAAATATTCATTCATTCAATGATGATAATTTTTTGCTACTAAATATTTTACGATTATTAATGTTTGCCTTACGAATACAACATAAGTATAAACCTAGAAATTTTTACTAATTTATTTATTAACGCTGCATATAAAAGCGACTAGTCAATTTGAATAATCTCAGGCGTACTCAGAGAAACAAAGTACTAAGTTTTTATTTTCCGAATTTATTTAAACAAGGTTTTTAAGAATGATAAATGTGTATAATTATAAATAAAAATTAAATTTAGTTCTAATTTTATTATGACTCAGTTGAATTCCACTAATTGACGTTTTAATCTTATTAATTAATGGTTATTTATCACAGTTAATTCTTGTATTTGTAAAATTATCCTAATTGATGACTACATCATTTACAAACTAATGCATACTATTAAAAAGTTTTAATTGAATCTCATTAAACATTTTTAAATTACATTAATAAAACCTTTTTCAACGAAGTAATGATTTAATGGCAATCTCCATATCATTAATTGATACGGATAATAGTTATGCGAACTAATTTTTTTAGTAAAAAACCTCTTTTTAGGGTGAATGGCGAGTGCAAATTGTGAACCCTGGGCCGGCTATATTGAGTGGTCTTCGTTGTGGTTCAGCATACCGAGCTTATGGCTCAACAAGTGGGCCACCTGGTACTGAGATTTCTATCCGAACATCTGGGGGTCCACCGGTGGCTCCACCAGACAATAGGTGGATAAAAGCTAATGCTACTCACGCGAGATTCGATACCAGTTTGTGGTCTGATGGGGGCTGCGGCCCAGTCGCTCTGAAGTTGGAGTGGGCTGGGTCAGGCGTTGCAGGAGCCAAGGATGTCCCCATTGGTGGGGAAGTTACATTGAGCGGTGAATAAACTAACATTTTAATGAATTTTATTTTTTACTTATATTAAAAATAATTTCTAGGTTAGTTTATACGTAAAACGTAAAATTTTAATATTATATAATTGTAAAAATTATGCATCCGATATTACAAATGTAGAATAAATCTCTTACTTAAATAAATATTTACGTTACTTAATAAGAGTTATCTGAGTAGGTCTAATCCCGGGGTCACGGTATCGGGTAGCAGCTCGAGCTTCAAATGAAGCGGGGTGGACACGTGAGGTCTATGAATTCACTACAAGTCCACCGGAAGGAGGCTACGCGGAGGAAGTAGATGCGCCATTTCCTGCTACAGCCGGAGAACTGGCGTTATTACTAGCACTCTGTGCTGCTCTCTCCGTAGCAGCGCTTACGATTCTCGCCATACTGCTCAGACGAAAAAGGTAATTCAGTATTAAAACGATTTTTTTGCATTGCTGAATTTCTACGTTGTTTGACTACATCAACATACATTTAAAGTAACAATTGTTCATATCTTCATAGATTCTAGCTAAGACTGGTCAAATTTCTAAACTTGTAAATTTTCAAGAAAATATTGATCAGTTCTTCCCATGAACTATAATGGCAAAAATAAGCATAATAGCATAGTAAGACTTTTAAATATTCCTATTTGGAATCATCAATAACCACTTTACAAACCAAAAAAAAATATTAATATAAGATTTACATAAAAACAGTCGTATAAAGGCTAAAAAATATATTTTCTTATGAATATTCGTTTACATGTTTACTTATATTGATTTATTATATTAGCAAATACTTTTCGATCCAAATAAGATGTAACAGAAATGATATTATATCTTAATTCGATGGGCCCGATTTTCAATGTTACCAAGACAACCGGGCTCTTTGTGATGTTTATTACATTTTCAGAGTAAGAGTTTCGTGGGAGTCAAATATTAATAAGATATATTACTTTCAATCAGAACGAGAAGGTTTTTCTTTATATTGAATATTTTCAAGTATCAGGCACATCTAATATTTCTTTACCGTGATTATATTGAAGGGTCAAATGAAAATCAAGAATATTGATAATATAGCCTACATCTAGTATGATCGAAGAGTAACCTGTAGAAATAGTTAAAACAAGTATTAAACTATAAATACACACCCGTGGGAGAGCCATGCTGAAGCATATGCGGACGCACTATTTAGGGCCGACTCGTCCGATGTGATACCACGGGCTCCCAGAATATTCAGCGTGAAACGATACTTGTACTGTGTTTCGCAGAGTGAGGATATCGGAGGCCCTTAAAAAATGTCTTTTAATTGAGGTAAAAAGCCAGCAACTCAACCAATGCGCGGGCTATGGCGCGGTTTTCCATAGGCGGTGGTGTTCTCTTACCCACCTGCTCTCTGGTCAGCTATACTATAAAAATAATCTAGATAAATATATACGTATATAGATAATATTTCATTTCTACTTTGTCATAATGTATATAATATATACAGGTAAAAACGTCAAATATAATTTATTATTAAACTCAGAAACACTTAAAACACTTAGGAGTTAGCACATCTGTAGAGCACATAAAATATACATCTGCAAATGACGAGGAGCTGACACAAGGGCCTTTTATCAATACTCTGATTGCATTGACCCTTCTCACCTTTAGATTTGAATTTTTCCAGCTGACGATGAATAAATCGCGGCGTTAGTACTAAAACCAATATTTTTGGCATAAACTGATAGACTGTAAAAATTTTACCTTCAAACTCTCTTTTACATTGATGTTTTTTATTATTATTTATATGAATTCCTCTGAGAACAATATAAATTAATATAATTACGTTTAATAAACTATATAATCTATAAAACTTAGGACGGATGCAATACCTCGAGTAGCGACGAGTGATAAAGCAGCCTGCGGCACATATAGGCCTCCGCATTCCACTCCCAAACTACCTCCTGAACCACCAGGTACTAATTTGTTGTACTATGACAGTCCCTGATGTAGGAAAAGGAGCGACCGCCCCGGGCAACACCTGAACAGTAGCGCCAAAATTTTAATTGACTAAATAAAATATTAGTTCGTAAATTTCCTTGCATCCACTGCACGTGCAATATCGGAAGTTAATTTAATTTTTTAAATGTTTCGTTGGTTTAGGGCTGCTCTGTGTTATAGTTTAAATGGCATTTAGAGAACATGGATCAATGGAGTCTTTCAAATTCTCATGTTGTCAATGTTCAATAGACAAACATCAAACATACGTTTAACACATTTCTTTTCTTTATTAATATGATTTATTTAACGTAAATTAACTGAGGACTATATTTTCAAATGACGATAAATCTATTTTCCATTTTTAATTATTAATTTATGTAAGATTGTAACATATAATTATCATTTTCTTCGAAAAATAACGTTCCAAGGAACTTTATATATAATAGTGGATAAATGTCTGTTTAAAAAAAACTCGGTAATAAACAGATGTGTACGAGATAAGCCCATACGCGACCTTTGCGGGCGGCGAAGGCGTAGGTCCGGGTTCTAGAGCCTACACTCTACAATTACGAGCTCTGGCCCGCCATGACGATGAAGCAGCACCGCCTCCTCATCACAGCACCGATGGCAAGATAACTTTTTGATATGTACTATATTTAATAGTAAACACAGCAGACGTCGTTCTGCCCGGTACGCTACTGGGCCCGACTTATGTTACAGTTTTTATTATATTTCGGCCAATTTACACAATATTATTGTATGTTTCCTATGTAACTATGGTGTACCTATAAGCTATATTATTGTAAATTTCCTTAGCCATTACCATATTATAAGATAACCTGCCCGCCTACCTTTTCCGTTGTCTTCTATAGCAGGATTTCCCCAAGTTATTTACAATATGACGCTATAGAACTGTTATTTTTCTTGCAACGCTTCCCCCCTTTCACATAATTAGAACTCCCTACTGAACTGGAAATAAAGGTGGTATTAGTTATCCTAAATGTTATAATAAATCTCCAGAAAATAATTTATTATAAAATACGTCCAAAAAAACGAAAATGTAAATAAAGAGACATTAATTATTATTACACTTATTTATGTTTAGTAATAGAAAGAATGCTATTTAGAAGGATATGCTTGCTATTCTGAGCATAGTTTCTTAAATCGTAGCTTAAATCACCCTGGAGCGTAGTGACATACAGATTGGGAAACTCTGCTCAATACCATAAAATTAGATTCGTTTTTACAAAAAACAGTAACAAATCCATCCATACTTACAAGTAGAAACTTTTCCGTTTATAATAATAAAATAGGAAATAGGAATTAGATTAATTGTTAGATTGCCGATTGTCTTCTCGCCAGTTATTTTTAGTACCTTATGAAACTATTTTCAGAAGAAACTTGTTTGGACGCTTATGAAGCACAACGGAGGCGTAGGCGCAGACGACATTATTGCCCCGATCATGGTAAATCTTTCCTCTTATTTTTTATTTATTAAGTAAAACATACGTTAACCTTAACATGATTTAAGACAAAAAAAATTAAATCTATAAAGTCAAAAATTCATCATTTTGAATAATTGTTAAAGATATAATTTAAAATTATATAAATATTTTATACCCACCTTTAAGGTGGACAGACGCTGGATGCAGGTCGCCTCCGACAGGTTTGCATTGATGTCCAAAGGGGAGGCCTATGTCTAGCAGTGGACATCTCACGGCTAAAATGATGAGATATTTTACGGGGTTTATAGTATATATCTTAGTCAATTGTCTATTACAGATATATATGAAATTTAAATTTTATAAGAACTTAAAATAAGTTTAGGGACTTGGGTTTTGTGTTTGGTTTTCAGTTATCTCACAATATTTGAGTTTTGTTAGCAGGTTGTTCACAAGACTCGGGGAGTTGAAGAAATACACTGCCAAATCATTAGTGAATATCTAGTCAACTTAGTTAATTCTGTTACATACTAATATGTGTACAAATTTTTTTACAATTATATTATCTATTTATAATAAATTGTTGTTTTATTAACCCCAAGTTTTTAGCTTTGTTTTTGTAGAAAAATCACACTGAATAGAGGTTTTTTGTTAAATGTTAGATTTTAAAATAAAATGTCTTAAGTATATGTACTGATTTAAAACGATTTCGCTTCTTAGCTATTAGCAAATATATATTTCTTATTACAGAACAAATCTATCTCGGTAGGTCTTATACCAGAAATAATATCAGATGGAGAAAGAATGTTATTTATTTAGAAGTAATCAAAAGTATAATCGATACAAACTAGGCCCTCTTTTCATAACCATTCGTGATTAAAATCAATCTTTTGTTATACGATGTATGTATGTATGAAGTGTTGCTTTTTAAATTTTTTTCAATATAAAAATCGTGTATCGGTCAATGCGACGTATAGTCAGTATTTTAGATAGACAATCCGATGTTGTGATGAACGTCTTCCATATTTACTAATTAATATTATTATATTTTATTTAAAAATTGTGTATAAATAGCTTTACTATTGATAGCGGCTCTACGACGGCTGGAGGTGTCCATGGCTCGCCCTAGGTGAGCCTCCTGCTCGTTTTCCACCAGTGGTGTAAAAAAGTGGAACTGGTAGATTGTTTTATTTTTTTTTTGTTTATTATTATTAGGTTTTATTTAATTTGGTTGATAAATTAATGAAATAAGGACGCCAAGCCTAGGGAACGCGACAGCGTGACGAAGCTAGCTAAATATGCGGTTATATTCATAAAAGGATTCCATTAAACGTGTTTTAGACGCAAATACTCCGAGAGCTGAACACCGGAATCACATTAACTGCAACATGTGAAGCTGTAAAATTGTTTTACTAATGGCACAGTGCAGTACAGCTTTCTGTCCTTTGAATTTGAACATACATTGTTAAAGACCGTTAAACAGGAGCATCATTTATATACAAAGCTGAATAGTTATGTTTTATAAATATTGTATGTAACACCGATGTGTATTAAAATTTTTCTTCTTTTCGTGGGTGTAAAATGTGCAATAAGTGCAATAATTCTACGTGATATTTTGTAACCGTTACATAAAGGTCCAGTAGATTTTATGGGTTCTATATTTTTTTCTATTTAAACTATGACAACTGCGTCTTGATTAAAACTGGTAATGGAACAGAGCTTTTTTATTTGTAGTAATGAAAGCTATCTTTGTTGCCCCTATTATTATAAGAATGATGATGATATGATAATATAATGGTACATATGTCCCTCATGAATATCAGACACTAGAGCAGCTTATAAAATCTACTCATAATTATTTAAATCGTTTTTTAGTGTTATATAAAATTGTCCTAATATATTGACTTTAGATTTTGGTCAATAAACATATTTTTAATATTTAGTTACACTCAAGTGTTGGCTAATTAGATACAAGTTTGGTTTAATAAGAGTTGCTAGGTGTAAAACCGATGATAAAAATTACCACCGAGTTTTCTTAGAGAAATAACATAAATATTTTATGTATGAAAAACTGTAAAAGTCACAAGAATAGTTTATTCAGACGCAAAGTTTTTTATATACATTCAATTTGATTGTAGTGTACATTTATTCGATCTAAATCGCATGGAAAGTACTTCAATGTTGAAGTACTTGACAATATTGTAATTTTATTAAAAGCAGGCTATCCGGCCCAATGTTGGATGCGGCTTACTCTAAACACTCTTATTCTTATATAACTTATAAAAACATTTCTTATTAAATCTCAAAACTGTTAAGATATATTGTCATATGATGTGCTATGTATTATTTTGTAAAAATAATTATATGTGTTGAAAACATAAAATAATTATTCAACTCAATTCTTTTAACAAATGAATATAAAACAATTTTTTTAATTTTGCTCAAGACTTTTATTTGGAAAACGAAAAAATATTTTCTTTTCAATAAAGAAGAAATGTTCATTTTATTTTTAAATCGACCGACAGACGCTTGTCTGTCAGGAAGATCTAGAATAAACGGCCCTAGCCCTAGATAATGCCGCGGGCGCGTTCTCGAAATTTTAGGGATAGGTACGCTCTTTTTTTGAAGCTCTCCTGGCTTATTTGTTTGGAAACACATGCAGGCCGCGCACACCACCGCTGCAGTATACATAGTGGTAGTGTGCGCGGCACAAAATACATAAAAAACCACTTAGTTTTGGAAGGAAAAACATCAAGGTGATACGGAGAAAATATTTAAAATTTAATATATATTCAACAATAAATATGAAATAGAAAGATTACTTTATGGGGATGATTATTCCACTATGGAGATGTTTATTTTCCCCAATTTTCTTTCCGATTAAAAAAGGGCGGAAGCAGTATACAATAAGTAAGGCGTGCACGAGTGTCTTCTGAGCCGGTCGCAAGCGGAGTGCCGAGGGGCCGACGCGCAGGCCGCGGTCGACTCCGGCGCTGAGAAGTGAGGCGGAGTCGCGGGGGATCGCGACGCTTTCTCTTCATGGTACAAAGTACTGCGAGTACCTACCCTCTAAAACGACAGTGCTAACA